>JAQIWD010000919.1:0-15713 GCA_034694825.1 Anurida granaria
AGGAAAATATGTCTGAAAATATTGATTGTGGACTGTCCCGATTTACGCTCATTCATAACTTCGAGTTGTACTATTTTTACTACATGCGTACTATTTTACTACGAAATTTTACTACAACCAATCAGAAGAGAGCAGGTGATGTAGGTCATGGATGTACTTTCATTCATGCGCCCGTCCTCCCATCCATTCTCCAATGAACAAATTGGCGCGGTTGATTTATGAATTCGAATGTCGGAATTTTTTTTTCTGTTTTAAGTGTTTTGAATTAAAAATTCCAGGCGGATGGCTTTATGCTCCCATTTCTTCTTTTTGGTGTGTTACTCCTTGCTTCCGGTGTTCTGTCATTGACGATTCTGCCCAAGAAACTAAGGGAAGACAATCCATCGGGTGAACTGAGGAAACCGGCGTTCTTGTCCCTTCTTCAGATTCCTTCCGTCGCCCTCGCCAGTTTGAGCATTCTAGCTGCAACAATGAGTCTTGGATTCTTAAATTCCACTCTGTATGCTTACTTAACACAGGTCTAGATTTTGTTAATATCAAGTCATCGTAAACTTAAATTTTAATCTGTTTGGTCTTTATTCATTGTAGTTTACCCTGGGTGCCCCTGCAGTCGGAGGTATTTTCATTTTAGTCCAGGGAATGTAAGTTAAGTAGTTGCAGTTATATTTCTTATCTTTGGAAATAACACTAGCTTCTTATTTAGCAATGTCACTTACTAATCCTCAAAATAACAGGTACATCCTCTCCGCACCCGTTTGGAACGTGCTCATAAATCGTGTGTCGGATCCCAAGTATGTTTCGGTGCTGGCAACAATCTTGATATTTGTAGCCTTCCTTTTCGTCGGACCCGCTGAATTCATTCCGATTGACGCGTTAGTTTCATGTTTGAGTTACGTCTTTGAAATACGATTCAGTGGCATTCACCAGTTTGGGTATACCGGTAATTCAGGAATCTAGAAGGGACGTGTGCTGCGCTTGCCCTTGGAGGGATCGCACTCGGAGGACTCTTGGTTTCTGGATTCCTTCTGATACAACAGGAGACCATGTAAACTCCATTGATTAGTAATTAACCACTTTTCAAAAATTGAGAAAATTCTTACTCCGGAATTCACACTTTGTAGAAACTATGGCTTTCCTGATAACGAGGCGACATTTGGGATGACCAGCGGATTATACTCATCTATTTTTTCGTTTGGATCTTTCATTGGTCTTACAAGCTCAGGTGAGGAACCTCATTCTGACAAAAGACTTAAATCAGCTTCAGTTCATAATTGGATGAAATCCCACTGTAGGTATTCTGTACGACAATGTCGGATTTCGGTGGGGATGCGTCTTTCCGTTGTCAATACATGCCTCGCTTGTAAGTCTCCGGAAATGCATTGAGTCTCTTTTGGTGTCTTAATTGAATTGCTTTCCTCTTACTAGGTACTGGTGAAAATATTTTATCTCCTCTTTATACCAGAAACTGAACCTCAAGTAATCAATCCTCATCAGAGTCGTTCTAGAGCTAATTCAGGATTCCTACTAGAGTCAGACCCGCTTCTCTCACATTCACCGGATCTTACCAAATCTGATGCCCAGCAATCATGCCCAGCTTCATCCAAGAATCCTAGAGGCTCATGCGGCACGTCAACGTCTTATGAAAGCATTGCGGAAAGAATTTAGTCAAGGATTCTTGTTTTATTCCAATTAATCAATTTCCACTAAACTGACTCACAGATGTCAGTTAACTTCTTGTTCCTGTTTATGTCCGACTAATCCACAACAGAAACGCTTTAATACAAATAGGATGCTCCCAACTCAGAGTTTATCAAGTGTTTTTATCAGGAGTGATAACAATGAGCAGGACCGCGTGATAGTCTGTTTATGATTGCTACGCTTCCAATTTTGTCTTTTACAACAAATTCAGGAAGGTTTTATCATTTTCAGTTTCTGGAAGGTCGTCTACCCTTAATTTAATTTTGAATTTAAGTCAAAGGAGCCAGGTCCACCCACCCCATAAGCTTTTCAGCTAGGTCTCATGGATTCAGTAAGGGTGAACGAGTCAGAAACTCCGGTTACTCCAATGGCAGCGGTCACCAGTTCGCTCCGTGAAGTCGAGTCTCCGCAGCCTGGGCCAAGTGGGTTGGACTCAAAGCAACGACACAACAGTGGAAGGGAAAGTCATCATCCTGGCGCCATCAGCGTCGTCACTGACATTATTCAAGTAGGGACCGGAGGTTCCGAACCGGATTCGGAGACCACAAGCTCGGGTCGTATTGAAAAAAAGAAGAGGAAGCGACGCCGTTCTGCCAGTGTTCATGAAGACTTGAGGTCGTTTGATGGCCTCACGCGAAGACAACTGCTCAATCTTGCAGTATTGGCACTTACGGATTTTGTGGGGGCGGTTCTGCTGACGAATCAGAATCCTTGGTTTCCTATTCAGGTAGAGTAGACACAATTTTTTTCATACGATAAACTCCCTTTACTACTGAGCTTTGCTTTTACTGCATTGTCCATTAATTAATTAATCCATAATTAATCCTTACAGGCAACGGAGCACGGGATTTCCGTGGGACTTACTGGAACAGTTTTTGCAGCATTTGAATTGTCTTGCTTCATCTTTTTTCCATTGCTCCAAGGAAAGGTAAATCACGTCCGTCTACAATCCAGTATGCTACCAGTAAACACTAATGTGAATTAACAATGAAATCCATTTTGTTCAGCTCCATCAATGCTGCGTCTCCCCACAGACGCTGTTCCACTTGGGGATCTTCTCCACTTCATCTTCCATCATTCTATTCGGGTATGACACACATTCTCATAATTTAACCAATCAACCCAAGCTAATTGTTTGATATTGATAGGTTTCTGGGATATGTGAGTGATTGGGCCATTTTCTTTGGATTTGCTATTGTCCTTCGATTTGTTGAAGGAATTGGACAAGCGGCGCTGTGTAAGTTAGTGGTTGGAGGAAGGTCACCTTGTCATTGCCCTTATTCTATAAATATTTATTTTTAGTCACGTCCTCCTTTGCAATTATTGCACTTGAATTCCCAACTGCAGTTAGCTCTGCTTTTGTAAGTTTTCATTAACCAATCGTTTTTTCTACATTTCTAAAAAGTTTATGCTTATGCTGGATTTTAGGTTTCTCTTGAAACGTTTTTTGGACTTGGACTTGTAGTGGGTAATTCCAAATAAAATGAAACTGATTCATTAATTTTGAAATCATGCTTGATGCTAAATAACCAAAATTGCTTGCACTTAGGTCCGCCCCTGGGAGGAGCCCTGTGGGACGCCCTTCCGGTAAGTGAATTTGCCAAACTCTCGTGGTCTCCAGAATTAATTTTTGTCCACATTCCTTACAGTCTCCACAAAGATTCACTTTAGTCTATGGAGCGCTGGGAGCCGTTGCCTTCATTGTCGCCATTGTGGGACTTCTGTTTCTTCCGCAAGGCCGTGGGGATCATATCCACGAACTGGAACGAAACGGTTATACGAGTGGATTCCGAGTTTTTGGCCTCCTCAAAGTTCCTTCGGTTCCACTCATGGGATTTGCAGTTTTCAGCACCGCCGTGAGCGTAGGATTCTTATATGTCACCCTGTCACCACTGCTTTTCGAAGTAAGTGATACATACTACAATGCTTCTTATTTTATTTTATTTAAAAAAAACGACGCTGACATAGTCTGTTTTCAGTTCAGAATTCATCCAGTTCTACTCGGTGGGATTTTCCTAATCAACGGCGGTACACCAGCACTATTAGCCCCCCTCTTCTCTACCCTGGTTGACCTAACCCATAGGTCAAAGCTAATGACAATACTCGGCGCAGTACTCATTTTCATCGGATTCTCATTGATGGGTCCTGCCTCATTCATACCCCTCGAAAAGTAAGAAAATAGTAATTTAATTTAGTACAAAACAGACTTATTTTTGCAACTTCTATTCTCTAGGACCCCTTGGCTAATTTCTATTGGACTCTTCGTACAAGGTCTTGGTATCGCTGCCCTCTGTGCCTCAACATTCAGATTTATTCTTTTCCAAGCAGTGTAAGTTCCTTTGGCTTACGTTGTGGATATCATCTGCAGTTTAGCAGTAGTACACCATTATAAGTTGTCCAGCTTTTCTTTTTACCGATGCTAAACTTATTCAATGATTTTCAGGAAGGGTGGCTATGCTGACAATGTAAAAACTTATTGGCTAGTCTCTTCTCTCTGGACGATGCTGTTTTGTTCCGGTCTTTTAGTTGGGACAATTTCCAGCGGATTCCTTGTTGATGGATATGGATTTCCGACTGGGTCATGGCTGGTTTTTGATCTTCAAATTCTGGTGGTGAGTTGTATTTGACGTTCGAATTAGTAGTCTCAGTAATTAACCTCTGTGGTTCTACTCTCTTTCTTTTTTTTTTAGGTCGTCTTCACGTTGGCTTCAATGTTGAGTGTAGGGATCATGAAATTCCAGACGAGCCCAAAACGTAGTTCCTATCCTGCTCTAGACACTGAATCCGAACCACTTCTTGGTAGCAACAGAAGGTTCGGTGGATTTCATCGAAGATCTGAGCCTCGGAAGCGTGTATTATCGGAACCATCTTTTACAGACCCAAATCTTTCTCCGCATCAATCCTATGGAGGGATTGAAGAGAATATTTCTGATGAACCTAATGAACCCCAGTAAAACTTTAATGATCACCATAATCCGTGGACTAAAACATTGCTTACTAATTTATTAATAATTTCGTACAAAGCCAGTCAGAGACGTTAATAAAATCTTGTCTACCAATTCAGCTTTTTAGTAGCTCTCCGTTTCAACTGAAGCTTCGGAGATGCTAGAATGAAGGTTTTCGATTCAACAAAAATTCAATAAGTTTTGTTTTGTTTTTTGGCATCATCTCCCTACTGATGGCGACCAGGATGGGTACATTGAAAGAGTTCATCCTGATTGCGACAACCGGAAGCGAGTATTGATTTCAAGACTGCGTTTAAGTGACTTCGGTGAAAATTGGAAGTAGTTTGCATAGGTTTATAAAAACAGAAAATTATAATTTGTATAATTATTGTATTTTAAAGAGAAGAAAGATAATTAATTACACATTATCATTTAAAAATTTGCACCTAATGTGATGTAACGTACACAAGATGCTTTGATAGTGCTAAAGAGAATTCCATATTTTAACGAAGAATAGCAACACTACTGTGAAACAATGGATAGGAATTGCATAACTGCTTTTTATTTAAAGGATCGCTTTCACACTTGCCAGTTTCAATTTCAAAAGGATATAGGATGAAGTACAAATTGTACTTATCAATCGGTTTGGCGTCGCTCCTTTTTTCTCCACTGAGGTTTGGAGTAACTATAGTGAATTCGGCGAATTCGAGTTATTCAGAACTGGGAATACTTGGCAACGAAATCAGGATTAGCAACAATAATTCACCTATTTCTCCTCCAAAGCTGCCTGGATACGACCGCGAATTGGTTCATCAAAGAGAGGTTTTCAGATATATATTTTTTAGTTAAGTAACATAATAATCATAACCTCACATGCGAATAAATTTCAGAAACGAACGGCAGATCCAGAAAAGAAATCCTGGCTCAGGGGAAAGTTGATCCGATTCAAAAGGAAACTCCGGAGTAAGCTCTACCATACAGAAAAATGCTTGCGAAACAATCCAGATTACATTCATGAATGTATGAAGCACATGTTCTAAAATTACCTTCCAGAAATAAAGTGATTTCAAGTAAAAATAGCTCCCAAGGTTTTTCAACTTTCTCTTCAAATTGGTTTTTCGACGGTCGGTCGTTGCCCTAAAAGATGCCATTAACATGAAGAGCTTATTGAGATTGATTAAAAAGATCACATCTGTGGAATATGGGGGTGAATTAAGCTTGCAGCTTGGCCCTACTTGAGCAATTTAGTCAAAGTTATAAGTATAGGTGGATGATCAATTATAGAACCACATTCTGCCTAAGCATAAAGAAATACCCTGGCGGAAATGAAGCTATTTTGCCTTATTTTTTTTGCGTCCATCGCAAGTGCCCAGTTCTTTGATCCAGTGATTGACGATAAAACGTATTTGGATAAAATTGAAGAACAAATCAAGACCGAAGTGGAAAATTCCGCAGTGGAATTGATCAAGCAGACAAAAGACACTGAGAAAGTTACTGAATCTTACATTTTAATTAAGCTAAAGGACAACGTTTTCAGGGTAATCTTTTCACTTTAGCTCACTAGACAAGGCACGGCATCAAGATTTTTCTTAAAAACGACAACGCATTTTTAGGCTTTGCGGACTCTAGCACAGGCAGAGGCAGTTGCTTTCCAAGAAAATCTTAGCAAATCTTCCCGAGTTGGGCGACAGGAAGCGGCCGAGAGTAGCGGAACTGCGAGCAGTGGCAGTGGGTCTGGTGATACAGAAACGGTTGAATCTGAAGGAGGATCTGAAGGCGGTGATGATGAATCGGCTACAGAAAAAGCTACTACTCCTCTCAATGGACTTAGCACCGCTGTCAAGATAAATCAAAATGTGCGTCCTCGTTTTTGTAGCCATTCCCTTTTCTCAATTAGGGCAATGAACCATTTTTGCTTCACTAAATCAGGTCTTTCAATTCATCGGTGAAGCCATCAAGACGATTTTTAAAGGAGTTGGAGGTAAAAAGAGTTATGTTCGTGGTGGGTCAGAAGAGGTTGACGCTTCCAGTTCAAAGCTAACTGAAGCCTTGCCCATTCTAATGAAGAAACCATATGCTGATCAGCTAGTCGGAATTTTGTCCCTCCTCGCTTCTGAAAATGCAGCTCCAAAAAAGGAAGATGGGAAGAGGGAGGACAGATTTCCGTTCAATGTCCTCTTTGGAAACCGTGGACGTAAGTGACGGTACTTTCGTGGGTTCACTGAAAACTGCAACACTGTGCTGGTCATAAAAATGAGTAATTTGCATTATTTAGGGAAAAGTGACGCTCCTGACACCAACGGAGTGACCGACTACATTGAGAACTTGAAGCAGAGTCACCCCCTCCTTTTCCATGATTTGTATCGTGGGATCTCAGAGCCCCAAGGTCTCTTGACCTCAATGTCCAAAGTAGTTGCTGGGATTCAAGATGAAATTCATACATGATGAGACTAACTTTCACGTTAATTGCATCTGTTCTAAATCTAATGGGGTCGTTTACCTTCCAAAATTAATTAAATGGTTCCCACAAGTGTCCACCGAATAAAAGAGGAATATCAACGAGTTTATTATTTTCGTCATGGAAGATTATCAGAGTAAAAACGATGAACTCACCGAAGAGAATGGCGGAGTGCTGATTGATGCGTTGTTGCATGGAAGCCATTCTCTCATTTGCACCGTAAATTAATTCTTTCTTGAAATATCAGTCACTTACCTTCCCTAATGCTAAAGACTTACAAAAACTCCATAAATATTTCAAAGCTAACGCACAACCATAAAGGTAAATACAAACTTTCGAAACATAAATTAAACGTTACACGTTAAGAGTATCCAAGGAATTATGAACGTGGTTGATTAGTTGATTGATAAAATTTGAGACCTCCTGACATCTTGGGGTTTAAGAAAATTACGATTAAACTACTTTCAACTCATTCCCATCATCTTCATCTTCTGGCTTCACAATTTGGTACGTAATGAGATATTCAGGATAGGATTGTTCGCCTCTGTAAATAATAGATTCGGGATAGGTCAGGCCTCCAGCCGAAGGTCGTCCTACAACCGAGTGATGACCAGGCGGAGAATGTGCCATTTTCATGGCACTAAATTGAAGAAACGATTTCCCCAGTGTGACCCGACAGAGGAGGAGTTGTCGATGACAGACGTAACACGTCCGGTCCTTGTGAAGCGGGCAGCCCATTGCCCCGCCAATTCCGTACACGTATTGGTTACTTTTGGATGAGTGCTCAGCTAGGGTGGTCCAAAAACACAAACTATCAAAATTTTATGCTGCCACCCTCTCAAACGGTTCATATATTTATAGAGAAAATTCAGTTAAAATATGAACCCGTTAGGGGTGTCTCACCGAAGTAGATCCCCGCGCCAAACATACCCCTATATGAGTTAGAATTGATTGAATCAATGACTTTATACAATTTAAAGCCCATGGAGGATGAAATGGAAAACTTACCCAATATAGGCGTGCCTTTCGTCAAATCCCTTGTGCACAATTGCAGCAATAAATGGTGAACCTAACCATAAACAAAAATTTTTAAAAAATACAGCAAAATATTAAACAAAACAAAATGCCTAAATGAATACAAAATTGATTTTTAGCCCCACCAGTTCCGTATGCATGAGAAATTTTGCATAGACTGATTGGTGAAAGTTTAGTTACCGTGAAAGAGCATCTTCTCATTTGGGCCTTCGCGTCCATTTTCTTCACCAACTTCCGTCCTCCGATGCACGTAGCGCTCCCACAGCTTCGGATTTTTAATTTTCTGGATCTGTGCACAAACGTCAATTGAGTTCAAACCCAAGTTTTGTAACTTGGAAACCTGACCCACCTTTATGATATTGTATCGAGAGAATATTCCACCAGCATGTCCATTGTCCCTATGATTTCGAATTGTGGCTTGCATCTCTTCCTCAACTGCCAAAAACTCTCGGTCCTCTCTTCCCAATTCAATCAACATGGTTCCTCCGTCCTTGGTGGTCCGCCATTTGTCAATCCCTTTCACAAGAAGATGTCGATGTCCATAAGCACTAACGCCAATTCCTTTCAAGTCTTCGTGTGCCATCTCCGCCAAGATTTCTATTGTAATTTGTTCCCTTTCGAAAATGTCTTTGAGGTGATCCAAGCCGAGAGAAGAGAGGAAGCCGACCATCTTCTTCAGTTGTGGTACGAGTCCCTTTTCACTTCCTCCAGAAGCTATACCACTTCCGTCATCATCAGCATCCCCATCCCCACCGCCAGAAGAAAGGAGAGATCGGATGGGGATGAGGAATGGATTTCCTGACGGCATTATCACAGTTTCATTAGCGATTGCTGAAGGAGAGGGTGCGATGGTAGAAATGTCCGTTGAGGTTCCAGCAGTTCCATTTGTGCTACTTGGAAGATGGATTATTTTGCTTCCAGGTTTCGATGGAGATGGCTGAGACTCGAATTGACGCATCATCGCGTCATTTAAAAGACTTCGTACATCTTCAGCTACCGCCAAATCCAAAGCTGGAAAATTGAGAATTTAATTGAGAAATTAAAAAATGAATTTCATGAATAAATGCTCCTTAAAAAATTCTTACGGGTATGATGCTCCTGGTTTTTCAAAAATGGGTCCGCTCCGTGTGCTAAGAGTAGAGAGCACAAGTGGGTCCTGGATTTTTGAGCACTTTCATGTAGCGGTGTAAAACCTTGTCAAAAAAGGATGGTAGAATAAATATTTAAAAGCCAGACCCTGTATGTGGATTCTTACCCCATTTGTCCGGAATATTGATGTGGCTACTGTGCTTGATCAGGAGCGCTGCAATATCAAGATGGCCGTAGGAACTCGCGTTATGGAGAGGGATGAGTCCTTGTGGTAAAACAAATGATCCGTTACAACTAAATATGTTTGATTTACGAAAAGAGTTTTAGATGAATCCTTTACCTCCTTTGTCTTTACTGTTTACATCACATCCAGGCATACTCAGCAAGTACTCCGCTACTTCCAGATTATTGTACCCGCTAAACAAAAATTCAGAAATTAAAAGTGAAAAAACAATCCTCGCAAATTATACGGTATATAGGAGAAATGCGGGTCTCTAACCATGCCAAGTGAAGCATTGTGCTATGGCGTCCATTTGGATCACGAACGTTGATATTCTCAGGAGTCACCAATTTCTTAATTTTCTCCATATTCCCCTTCTTGGCAGCTTCGAGTAAAACCGAGTTTGATTGTAGAAGGTCAGCAATGTCTTCATCCTTGCAGAGATCAATTGGTAGGTTTCCGTCACGATTCCTTTTCGTTGGATCAGCCCCATTTTGTAGGAGGTATTTCACTATTTGGTATTTGGATTTTGCCACGGACTCATGTAGCGGTGTGTATTTCCACAAATCTGTAGCGTTCACGTTTGCACCAGCCTTGACCAGGAGCTCGGTAACTTCCATATGTCCGTAACTGACAGAATTGTGGAGTGGGTTTAAAAATCCTTTGTCTTTTGCATCCACTGATGCTCCCATGCGGAGGAGGTACTCTACGACAGGAATCCGATTGAAGCCGCTAGCAAAATGGAGTGCTAAAATAAATTATAAAAACATCAAAATTAACAACTAAATTATTGGACTTCCGTTCTGTTACACTCGTAACATACGCGTAGAGTTTCTTCCGTTAATATCACGACAGTTAACGACATCAGGTCGTTCTGAAAGAATGTTCATGACCGTTTCCAGGTCACCACTCCGACTCGCCTCCAGGAATCGATACTCGATATCCACAATTAATGGTTCTGTAAACAATTTATACAATTTGAATAGGAAATAAAAGTAAAGTGCAATGAATGCCGAGTTTACCGTGGAGTACTTTGTGAAAACAGGACGAAGCCAATTGGGCAGCCGTGTATCCTTGGTGAGAGGTAAGCAAGGTGTCAATACCGTATGAGCGTAGTAGCCGACACCCTTGGATATTATCGCTGCGAGCGCAGCGATGAAGCGCTGAAACGATGAATAAATTGAATTTTAGCTCAACCTCGGAACTTCGGAAAACAAATTGGAAGCTGAATGTATTTTGTCTGTTAGTTACGCGTTTCCCCATTTCCGTCAACGGCGTTCAGGTCTCCTCCATTTTTGATGAGGAGTTCCAAAATGTCAACCAAGTCATTTCGATCGGCACACAGGTGAAGCGGTGTCTCTCCATCTTTTGTTTTACCATTCACATTTGCGCCTTTCTTAACAGCGACTTCAATAACTTTTCGCATCTGTGGCTGAGGCCAGTTGAAAATGCCTACATGCAAGGCATTTTCAAGAGTAAATGGATGTTGGAATTGCTGCACAAACTGGTCGGAATATTTTTTCAATCGAGAGAGATCACCTGACAGAAAATTATTGGCAAAATGGTTTAATATAACGTGGATCCAATCTTACACAATGTCTTCATAAAAACAGTTAATGTACCTGTTCTAACCGCACTTAAAAGGCTGTGACCTCTGAACTCATAAGTGAGACGATCTTGGAGTTGACGCGAGGCAGCCAAATCAATTGATCTGCAATTAAGCATGTCTTTTATCAAAACATTCGGTGTGGGGATACTTCGTTGAAAAATATTTTTGACACTTATAACATGCTCTAGAAACTCACGATTTTGAATGACAGTTTGGAATTGTTGGATCGGATCCGTGACTCAATAGCAAGGAACATACATCCGCTCGGCCTGCAGTTTCGAAATTCGAAGCATGAGATTTATTCTAAAAATGGCTGTCTAATTTACTCACCTTTTGAACTGGCTTCATGAATTGGAGCAAATTGCCACAAGTCCACAGCGTTCACAGAAGCTCCATGTTGAATCAGCATTTCACAAATTTCCAAATGACCATAGGAAGCTGGTACAAAAATACAAAGTTAAACTAATCGACGAGAACACAAAATGGCAACTTCGTTAGTTTATCGTCTTACCGGCGTTGTGTAGTGGAACCAAACCGCTATAATCATGATTGAAAGTACAAAAACATTATTTAATAGTAAGTGAATTTTTGAAAGTTTTTACCCTCTGTCCTTGGCCCCAAAATCAGCACCATGTTCCACTATTTTGGATGAAAATCAAAATGTTAACAATTCTCTTCGAATTTAATTTTGTATAATTAATATTCAGAATTCAAATGCCCTTACACAGAAGTTGTACAATTTTCAACCTATTGTATCCCGCCTGTTGTGAATTCGTAAGAAGACGATTAGCATCCAATTTTTCTAAAATCTCCAGATGGTTAAAAAGGCAAGTTACTTACGGCTAAATGTAAAGGTGTCGACTTCCGTCCATCGCATGCATGACAATTGACATTAAATGGCGTCAGGTAGGATAACAATCTGGTGAGAAAAACAAAATTAAATTCGGCAACAGACATTTTATTTTACAACATTACTTTTCGTCATTTCCAGAGCGTGCAGCGTCCAGTAGATGATGTTTCATATACTCGCCGGTAAAAACTGCTTGCGTCGAACCAGGGTCCGCCAAATCAATTGCAGTCTTCCCTTCCGAGTTTCTAATTGATGGATCAGCTCCGTTTTGCAACAAAACTAGAAACAATGGTGAAATTACTTGATTTGAGTTTTACACTGTTCAACCACAAGACAAGGGATTGAACAATGCTTAAATTACCTATACAGACATCACATTTCCCTTTTGTACTGGCTTCCATGAGTCCAGTCCAATTCCAATTGTCTCTGCACAACAATGCCAAATAAATTACTTTCTCCATTTCCATTTCCATTGGGAGGATTTTAAATGACGCCTTGCCTTGCATTCACGTCTGCTCCTCGTGCCAGTAACAATCGAACAACGTCCGCATGACCAAAGGAACACGCTAAAACGAAATAATAATAATTAAAAAAATCTTCCCCACTTTCCTTCAAATGAATCTGAACAATGAAAGTTTATTTACCATTGTGCAAAGGATGTAATCCTCCTTCGTCGGGGTTGTTGATGTAGGCTCCAAAATTGAGCAAGTACTCAACAATTTCCTTTCGTCCATAACCTGAAAATAAAATTAATTCAGGTATTTACTCATCCTCTGGTTGTTTTATACTCTAATTTGTAAATGTTGGCGTCCTAATTACCAGCACTAAAATGTAGCGGCGTTGACCTCCTCCCATTTGTATCTCTGTCATTAACGTTTCTTGAATTGGCCAATTGTTTGACACGATTTAGATCTCCGGCTTTACATGCCTCGAACAATCCTCTCAACGGGTCCTTTGCGGATGGTGAACTTTGTGTTGAGCCCTGGGTGGATCCCGGTGACGTCCCACATAACAAAGATGGCGAGTAGTTGGATTGAGTATTATTACCATTTGATGTGCTGCTAGAGGACGTCATTCCAACGACGCTTCCTCGACCATCCGGAGAATAATTGGTCAGGTGAAATGTATTTGTCAGATATAATTTATTTGACGAACAGTTGCAGCATCTTGAAGCAGGAGGACATGGGACGCCACTTCCCCCATGGCTGCATTCCGAGCAGCAACTACTGGAACTGGAACCCTTCTTCGGCAACGGTGAGGCTGAGGATGCCATTTTGCATAACGATCCTCGTCAACAGGTTACATTACTACTTACAATCCGAGATCAACGAACAGTACATTCACCTCCTAACACCACAGTAATTCAATCCATCTCCTCCTACTCCTACACTGGATTCTGTGGTTCCAGCTCCACTCCTAACAATGATCAATTAGGGTTGGATTAATTATCTCCTCGTCGCTGGGTTGGCTTTCCTTGCCAATTATATAGCTCTACAATAATGTTGCAGAGCTCCATTTCTGTTGCGTCCTTTTCCTTTCGTAACAAAACTACTGAAAAGAGTATAAAGTTGAGTTGGCTTGTTGCTACTAGGATTGTTGTTGTGAATGTGATTGAGGTCCTTTAAATGAGATCTTGAGTAATTGCATAAATTTAAGCACGACAACACTTTACCGAGGAGGGAGCTTAAACCAGCTGGTCCTAAAATTTTAAGAAAGGACAAAGGAGTTATTGCAGTTTGGCGACAAATGGATAATGGGATGATTGGTGCTACGAGATTAGATTCAGACTATATACATATACTCACCTTTTTGTTAGGAAACGGTTAATTGTTGTTGGTGGGAATTGGGAGGTGATTGTCTTGTCTGTTCGCTTGTTGCTCCCATAAAAGGGAACCTCATCTTCAGATCCCCTTTTTCCTTTTGTTCTTTTAACACCACCACACAAAACCAAAAGAAACGAGGAAGTGGGAAGTGGGATTTTGTTTTCTCTGTCTGCCCATTATTCCAAAAGCCTTCAGGCGAATTTACTTTTTTGTTTCATAAACTAACCAGGGTTGTGTGCTAAAAAGCAGTGGTGCTAAAAACGCAATGCTATAAGTGCTAAAAATGCTAAGTTTGAAATTGACATTTTTGCTAAAATTGCGAAAAAATGCTAAAAATGACCAATTTTCCACCAAAAATGGCCGTAAAACTACCGAAATTCAAATTTAGTGTGTACTTTTCGGGGTGCTTTAATTTTTAGCATCTAGCGTTTTTAGCACCAAATGACAAGATTTTGATGTTTTAGATGCGACAAAATTACGTGGCTTCAGGCAGACACTGGCTTCTCAACCCAACAACATTCGCATTTTGTTTAGCAGAATATTTTCAAGAATGTGAATTACACTAAATAATACTAGGGATAAATTCCATTAGATTTAACTGCCGAGATTAAGTTGATGGACGCCATTTAGTTTTGAGTTTAGTATTCTTTTCCTCATTAAGAATAAGGTTAGGAAACGAATTTATTCCGTTAGACTTATAAATGCATTCCCTCAAGCTCAAAATAAATATACAGTTAGGACGTTGCTGGAAATGTTCTTTAATTCTTGGAAATTTCTAGTAGTTCTGCACAACAGGCCGAAGCTCTGGTAGGTAATCCAATCATTCCAAATTAATTAGCATGATTGAATTACTATGTACAACTCTATTGTGCTTTGGTGAGAGGACTTACGGTATCATTAATCCTTTTATTTCATTTTCAAAATTAAAATTTTGCTTTATTCTTTAGTTGGAATTGTTTCGACTTTCACAACTGCATCCGTCATAATTAATTCTCCGGGAAAGGTTTTCTCCTCTGGAACTGGAACAGTGGTAGCCGGACGTACGCATTTGGAAACCAACCACACTTTCTCCAGCAGGAAATACAATGCCTATAATATGGAGAATAACACTATGGAAATTCAATTAGCATGCAATACCACAATACTTCTTGACAACTTGAACAGAACAGAAGACGCAACTGAATTACGAAATAAGCCGTTGAGTGATAGTAGTAGTGGCGTCGCTGGGACCATTGTGAATATTCCTGTTTTGGGCAAACCGGAACTTCAAGTCCAGCCGCCAGATGTAATTGAAATTGTGACTGCTGGAAAGCCCACGGTACAATTTATTGAGCAACCAAGCATTCAATTGCAGCTCGTCCCCGTACCACATGAAATCCCAGTAGCTTCAAAACCAGAAATTGTGATTAGTACTGGACCAAGTCAGCTCTTCCAAATCCCCCTGCTTCCAAACATTTCAATTGCAAATCCATTCATATCACTTTTTGGAAACAATTTGACATTGTTCAAGCCACCGCAAACAAATGTTTTTAGCGTTCTAACAGGCGGGGTCGGAAAACCAAGTAAACCACTGTATGCTAAAATTGTGAATGCAATTAACAGGATCCAAAGAAAACTGTTACAATTAACTGGGTTGGGAACGGTGATGCCAAACAGTACAACGATTCAGGCATACAAAGACAATGTGTTAACTGTGATTAAGGTGCTCATGATGGACACTCCATTCTGAATAAATTAAACTGACAGTTTATTAAATATTTCAACAATTCATCATCATTGTTAGACTGAAATTTGTTCGAAAAGTAATAAAATATTGGTAGATATTTTGTGTATTGAGTGTGCGAGTGGAGGGAAAAAACTCCTCCGCCCATGTTAAAAGAGGAACCCCACTCATTTTTAACCACGAATTTGCGTAGCAGAAAGTGGTTTATGGAATTGATAAAACGGGAGATCAGCGGATAGAGACGCCGGTTTCCTGCATTTGAA
>JAQIWD010000920.1:0-15691 GCA_034694825.1 Anurida granaria
GTAAAATGACAAACTTTTTTGTAACCGTTGAACCGCCAAAATCTGACCTCTCGCCCGTGGTGACCTTTGTTTATTTTCATACTCGTCTTTTTTCATCTCGACAGCTCAATTGTTCTTTTTTGCTCCTAAGACGGAGCGAAAAAACAATTCTATGTGCCCCATGATTCCACATGTTTAGAAAATAATATTACCTGCAATTTTTCAAAAATTGTTTGGATTATCTTGAAAATATTAATTGGCAGATACAGAAGACACAATTACAAGTTGTAACTTCGTATGAGACTTGCTTTAAAATGTTAAGATTAAAAAGTCTGCAACCTAACTCCACTAATTACAACTCGTCTTATTCCCATTTGCACTGCTGCTGGATCTAAATCCTGAATAATGCCACATTAACCTTGAGTTCTAAATCTGAGAATAAAATAGGATTAGCGTATTGTGTCGTCACATGCTCTTAAGCTTACGTATCCTTAATAAGCGTCCCCGCCCTTTCAATTACTACATTTGAGAAGGCCATAATTGGCGAATCGTATTGAAATTTACACAAAATGCAAACACGTGTCCTGACATAACAAACACTTATTGTGTGACCCTAAAACGAAGTGATATGTTTGAGTTAAGCGAGACACCGTCCGCACGTGATCCCTGGTTTCCTAAATTGGTGACATGGGACAGGCATACTGTCATCCTTTATATTCAATGCTTCCGTACAAGCCCAGAGAACAATGCAACCAATAAAACATTTTACGTTGTAGCTTATTAAATTTTTCCAGCAAAAAATTTCCCCATTCTAAAACCATAGACACGCTTCTTGTTGAAATAGTGAGCGGAGTGCTGGAATCGTTCGAGGATGCTATGAAATAATACCCAAGATTCCAGCATTAACTTTAAGAGAACGGAACTTATTGTCTCTCAGAAAATGGTAAATTATGAAGCATTTTCTGCAAATCTGGTGAAAATGATGATGGCTGAAATGTATGAGGGGACGCAGGCGTTCACTTTTCCTTGTTTTCTTGATCTCCAAGAACACCTTTGAGGATAGAAAGTAAGAAAATGTGTTGGGAAGAGGAAAGGAATCAAGCGAAAGAATCTCTGAAGGCGCTTCAAGAATATTTTTCTCATTTTCTTGGAAAGTTGGAAAGGAGGCAAGAATGCCAACATCAAAACAGGAAAAGCAGGGAAAGGAAGGGGAAAGTAAAAGGGAAAGGAGTTTGAAGTGTAGAAACTTTGAGGACGTCTGAAATGGATGTGAGTTGAATTTCTGGATGGAGAAAGAGGGAAGAAGATGCGGGGACGGATGAGGATGGTGAAAAAAGATGAGAAAATCCTTAGAAGGGGAGGAGATCCAGGGTTCCCATCCTGACTGGAGCTGACTCTCTTTGATTGGTCCAGATCCAATTGGGAGCGGGGAGCGGAGGGCGGTTCGGGCAGTTTCGGTGCCACTGGGATCTCTCTTAACTCTTATTTACACAACACTCTATAGGCTAACGCAATTCGGAAAAAATAAATTCAACTTCCAGGGATCCAGCGCTGCCCCCCTCTCGTTTGGATCGAGCGGCGGTGTGAAGCTCCTGACACGACGAGGACTACGTCGTCTTCTTCCTACAACCACCACGACCACCACTCTTGATCTAAAATCCGAATTTTCCCCAAACGGGTAAAAATCCCATAGCGCTGGCTCCCTTCTGCCCGTTTTATATAAAACCTTGTTGTATCTTTGGAACTAACTTCATTAGTCACCTTTCGTTTCGTTATCACTTGTCAGAAGGAAGCCAAAGGGAAAGTCGCCCACCGCCCCATACTTTCACTCGTCGTCCGACTTTGATTGAATAGGTGTTACAAATTGGTTAACATAAATCACACCTCATGAATACTAAAGGAGTCTAAAGGAGACACAGATTTCAAGAGTCAGGCCCAGGATCGTCGCCAAATCTAATCTCTCCAGTCCCATACGCCAGTCTACCCTCTCAATGCCCCATCTCCATTAAATTACTTAACTCACTTTACTCCTTTAATTCTATTCATTAGTGCGTTGCGTATAGTGTTGTTGGACCTTACAGAGTACTAAACCACAGTGTGACTAAATACGAAGCCTCAAATCAACCCTCTAATTCTTCAACGACGCCGGAGAAAGTAAAGTAAAAAGGACTCTCACTTTCACAAGTGGATTCTTCTACCTAATTCCCTTTTTCCCATCCAAGTCCCTAATCTATTTATGCGATTTATCACCATCACCACCACTTATCACGAAAGAAGAAGCTCAAGACTTGGCACATTCTCGTCGTGATTAAATTAAACTTTTAACTTGGCCATAATCAATCGAATTAAGTCCCAGCAAAGTCAAACCAAAACTAATTATTGGAAGTATCAAGAAATTTGGAACAAGTTCAAGGTAGATTTGTCACCAAACCCAAAAATGAGTCAACTCGCTTTTGCTTATAAAATGATGGAGGAGAACAGGTCAAGCCTCAATGACGACCGGCTTGAAATTAAGCGGAGTGGGGTCAAATGTGAAGACTTTGCTTCCCTGTACATTCATTCGTCGGACGCCTTGGCAGCTTCCGTCGGAACACCTTCCCTCTCCAGATCACTCTCTGACCATTCAGGTGAGGTGAAATGATTCGATTAACTTAAATTTACATTTGCTTGTAAAAATGGACGAGGGAGTATTCAATAGGGTAGAATACGGGAAGGTCAATAGTTTAAATTATCTTCTTTTCTTCATTTTGTTATGCGCTTCATTTTTGTGTGAAGTTTTTGAATGACGCTCGTACTACTCTCAAATTTAAAGTAAAACCAAGTGCGGAATTTTAATGATTGCACTTCAGATTTGGAAACCTTTAATTGAAGTTCGAACTTTTCAAGTTCAATTTCAAGTGTGAACTTTAACGCTTTTGTGAAAACCACCTACCTGCTTCTCGTCCCTTGCCCCCCTTAACCCTTGACTTGAGGATTAGGAACCTGTTTGACGTTTGAAATTTTTTGTTAAGGACTAAAGTTTGAATAAATTTCCCTTTTCATTCAGCGTGTCGCGTGCGGTGTATTTTATACTTGTGAAAAATCTTGATCCAAGGGTCGAGGAAAAGGGTCCTCATGTTTTTATTGTTGACTCTTTAAACCTCCCCTGGCCTTCCCAATTTGTCCATCTGACTTGTCACAGTGTGAGCTTCCCATACCGGATCCCTTAAAGGATCTTCAGATTGGCTTCCATGCATGCGCAGCGTAGGATTACCGGTCATGGGGCAACTTTATTTGTCCCGCAAGGCTGTAGCTGCGGTGACTTTGATTCCAGTTCATGAAACTTTCAATTGAAGTTTCAACTACTCAACTGAAAAATTAAGTAGACAGATGTGATGGAGAACTCAAAAGATTCAAAAGTTTTTCAATTGTTAGACGACTGTCGGCGTATGGCATTTTCTAAATGCAAAATCACTCATCAGTATCCGGAATGAATTAAAACTGAGAAGTAATTTGCGTTGTACGATGATGTGTCAACCTTCCAATAATGAAATGCAAGCCAATTTTAAATTTTTGGATTTTCATAGGCCAAGAAGGTGCTTTCAAAAAATTAAAACCAGAAAATTCATCTTCGGGAGGAGGCAGCGGTGGTGGATTGATGAACAACAGTTCCAATAATCACAGTCATACGCCAACCTCGTCAACCTGTCCAACGCCCGCTCGACGGCGTCATAGAACCACATTTACGCAGGTTAGTACGCCTTCTTGGCCGAATTTGATTGACTCCATTAACTAAACCAGGGTTAAATTCGTTAACTAATTCCCAAATTAACGCATTTGCGAAATGGAGTTTGTTGTGAGTTAAAACATTGAGGGAGTTAATTTATCATTTCCTTTCTTTCCATTAGGAACAACTCGCTGAATTGGAAACAGCATTTTCCAAATCACATTACCCTGATATATACTGTCGAGAGGAGTTAGCAAGGACAACCAAATTGAATGAAGCGAGGATTCAGGTAAGTTAATATCCCTCTGGATTATTCTGATGCCTTTTACTAGGTTAGACTAATCAACTCATCATTCCCTACAGAGTAAGAGTTTAAAAGATTTCAAAAAAGGAATGAGACCTTTTTAATTCATCTCTGGAAGAAACGCGTTTAATCCAGCCACCTTAAGATTTGATTTATGCCGCCGTTATCCCCTCCTTTTGAATTTCTTTGAATGAAGGAAAGTGAAGTGAGGTAAAAAGGAGGAGTTCTTCCTGCCGAGAAAGATAATTAAATAAAAGTGAAAAAGAAAACGAATCGGATTCAAAGGCAGAGCAGACAGGTAAAGGCGAAGAACAAAGTCGGGACAAAGGACCACAGCCACCGTCAATCTTTTGAGACTTAGAAACAAAAAATAAATGACTCGGTTAATCGTAATTTCTTACACAAACCAATTGGGCATTTAATTCTATTAACCAGAAAATGAAATACAAACCGACTCGTCGATATTCCAGCGGTTAAATTTTTTCAGAAAGAAAGCAAGGGATGAAAGTCAATTTTTGTCATTTTGGTTTGCATTTCGACGGGCGTCCATTTTTCAAGGTTTCTGAAAATTGGTACAAATATCAAGGAGAGGTGGATTTTGGGCGCATTACGGACAAAGAAGAGGCGGATCTCCAACTTTCTCCAGTAAAAGCAAAACCTCGTTCCTAATTCTGGAGGCAAAGTCCGTCCTCCTTTCATCCATTGGGAAGAGAGGGGAGGGTGAAAGTCGTGTAGTTATGGATGGTGATCAGAATAATCTTCTCCTGGCTTCGCTAGAATTTTCTGCTGAATTCAGGGAGGAGGACAATAGGAGCTTCCTAATAGAGAATTAAAGGGTGAGGGCTTTCTGTCCTCTTAGCAGACAGAACAAGAAGCCAATGAACATGCCAATGAATACAAATAAGACCTCATGGAGGGGATCCTAAATGGATCGAGTACAAAGGCCCCTCATCTAAAACTGTTCAGAGGGAAATGATGATGACAAGAAGAAGATCAGTAGTAAATGATTTCTGTATTCTGTTCATTATATCAATTTCATTTCATCCTCTCTCTCTCTCCTCTCTCTGTTCCTCATCACTTTATTCAAATGTAGTACATGGGGAGAAAGTCATGATGACGTGGGACTGGGGAAAGTTGTACTACAATATAGTAGAGGGTTAATAGGAATATCTTCATCTCACTTCTCGGGAAAATGAAAATTGCAATTTTAGTTTTATGAAAAAAAACATCACTGAGAGAGCCACTTTTATCTCATTCCATTTCCATTATTTCTAAAGTTTAATATTCAGAAAGGTTAGGGCCTAGCACATGAATAAAGTGCTAAAAGTTTGGAGCTTATTGGTATTCATCACTTTCAATCGTGCAGAATTAAGGAGTGTTTTGCAACTTTGGAAGAAATGCAAAGAAAACGGGTATTACGAGGAAACTTCACCGTGTGTAACCTAACGATTCTTACCGAAGATTTGGTCTCCTACTTCTCCTATCCCACTACAAAACTTCATATGGACCAGCGTTATGATTCAGCGTCCTTTTTTCTATCGAGTCCTTCAAGCCTCACTGCCGCTTTTCAAAATGGAAAGAAAATGGATGTAGGAAGATCCTTATTCGAGTAATCGTAATAGGACGGAGAAGTAGGACTGTAATCAACCGATAATGAAATCAGAGGGCAACTTCAACTGATGTTCCTAGCCCCAGGAAATACAATTTGAAGTCCCAGCATGGCAGAAAAAAAATATCCAGAGCTCCTTCGTCGCAAACGGGTTTTTTTCTTTCTATTTTCACTTTCACCGCTTTTCTCCCTTACAACAGGAAGTTGGGGCTGAGAAGGCATCGCCGAGGAAAAAAAAAGTTTCGAGGAAGATTTTCTAGCGTCCGCTCCTCCTCATCCTTAGATATTATAAATTAATGCTCTTCCGTCAAAGGAGCTTTTCTCCCAAGGACTTTCAGGCCAAACCTCTTTACGCAGTTAATTTTAAAGTAAGTCGGAGAAAGTTGTGTGTACATCTATTAACCATCCTGGAGAGCATTTTTACCACCGCTCCCGTAAAAGGAAATGAGACTATTCTTTCTTTTTCAAGAAAAATTTAAATGGGTACTTTGGGAAGGTAGTTGGGAAGGAAGGAAAGGAGGAACAGACAGAGGGATAACGAGGTTAGATGCTTCTAAGGGCAGAAGAGAAACTACTTAGGCCAGGAACAGGATGCTTTCCCTTTTCTCACATGTGGAGAAAGCACTTTCCTTCCATCATAATACAGGGAAACGGGAGACTGGAAGATTTAAAAGAAATTGAAAAATATTGAAGGGAAAAAGTAAATGCATGTTAGGAAGGAGAGGAAGAATGTAATCTAAAGTGTATCCGCCGCTAGTCACTAGTCTAGTGAAAGTCAGGAGGAAAGAGGACCTCATCATTTGAGGACTTTCACATAGGAGGGAATGATAGGAAGGAAAAAAGCTTTTATGCAAACCTCCATTATTTCTAAGCTTGCCTTTTCAAATCTAATTTGCCTATGTTAAAAGCTCTGTTCTATTTCATGAAAAAAGGAACCTACTCACAGGCCCTCCTTCCTATCCTTTCAGCCTCCTTTCTCTCTTGCTTGCAAGGACACAAGTGGAGGGAGGATTTTGAATGCTTTTTGAAACACGAAGCTTAATAATGCTCTTCTGCTGGAACTCCACTTTTTATGTAAAGGGAACAGAATAACTATTGAAGGGAAAGGAATATCGCGTTTCCAACTTTAACTTACCAAACCTTTTTCTATGCTGGAGCACTGGAAAGGACTTCATTTTATAAACCCTGAAGAGCTTTGAAAAGGGGTGGGCAGTTCTGCAGACATTATTTAATTACTTTAGGGGAAAGTGCATTTTTTCAAGGATGAAGGAATTGCAAGGGAAATGTAGGAGAATAGAAAAATTTCAAAAGGAAACCAAGCCAAGCAATCTGCATATACTCAATAGTGCAGCTAAATTCCACGGATTTACATGCCGACCTTATGGAAAAAAAACATTGCTATGCGGATCTAATTTTGCAGATTGCATCATTCTTCTGCTAAACTAGCTAAACTTTTACCGCAAATGGCAAATTGTGGATCGAATAATCGCTATATTATAGTTATAGTTATAGGGGAGCGAGCTTAATGTTGACAGAAAGCTCACTTGCATTATATTTCTGGCCCCTATGCATTCTGTGTGAGTAATTCAGAATGCACATTGACAATCATCCCATCGGCAAAGTGAAGTTTTGAAGCATAATTGAGTTGTGAATTTACACAATACAAAAATGTCGTTTATAGATTTCAGCTCAAGCTTGAGTATGCGCTCTTAGATTTAGTCGGAACTTGTCAACCTTCCGTCGTCGCCGGTTGTCATTGGAGACTGGTCAAACGTGTTTCAGTTTTTTGAAGTGATAACTGAGGGTCCTTGTCAGTTCAGATCTGTTTCTGGAGGGTTAATGTCATGGACGTGACAAAGTCCGGAGAGAAAAGAGGGAATTTAGAGGAGCCTCCCTATGATACATTTTACGGAATTTTAGTACTACTGGGGAAACAAAGTGAAAGTTGGATGGAGGACTGAAACTGGGATGAGATGAGTCGTGGAGCGCTGCCACAGTGATAGGACACATAATTCAATTATGCCTTCCATTTGACGGTGTGTTTCCCAAGGGAGGGAGACCGACATGGGGCGACGGGGAGAAAGTTGGTGGATTCTTCGGGAAACTAGGAGGAAGGGAAAGCGCCGTTGAAGACTTTTTGAAGACCCTTCCCTCTCTTCCTGCTTCGTCATCTTCCTCTCTATACGCTTTCCTAGTCGGTTCAAGTCTACTAGCAACTGGGAAGAGTGGTCTCCATTCCTCCAGAACTATGGCTGCCTGTCCTTGTCTCCAGGAAAATGATACCGGAAGATGAAGGGAAACTCCCGAACTTTCATCATCCCCACTCCCCGGTCCCAGTTATCCATTCTTCCGAATCAGAAATGTTTCTCTCTTTTCCATCCATCCAGATGAGGACGACGGCGACGACACGTTGCTTTTCTTTGCTCCAAACATCCGTAGTCTCAGATTTTGTCATGGGGGAGTGACTCCAAATCAAAATGGAAGACGAGGAAAATGGAACTTTTAGGAGCAAGACAAAACACAACTAGGGGGAAATAGCGGAGAGGGAAGTTTAAGTTTAAAATTAGGCGACAGAAAGTGGATGCCAGTTGCTAGTTTACTTTTCGCAAGAATAGTAGCTAGGATGCTACATTTTTTCAAATGTTCACAGGTATGACGCTAATTTCTTCTTTGAAAAATTTGAGCTCAAACTTGTAACTAATGGTATTCGGCCTGTCTCATGGGAGAAATGAAAAGAATCGTACTAGTAACGCCTTTACAACTATTACGAGTTTTGTATACTGAAAAGTTTGTCGTAATCGTTCCAGTAAATTGGAAGTCTCCAATGGATTAGCAAATGCGTTTAAAAGAAATTGCGGAAATGATTTCGGCGGACTCAGAAACTGATATTATTACATTAGCTTCACAAACACAATTTTTGAAACCCAGAGAGGCAGGCAGGCCCGAGCGAGTGAGCGCTTCTTTGGTGGATCAGGTCGAGCTCAAAAGAGATAATCAGGAAAATGAATCAAATCATCGTTAGAGTCATCAAATTATAGTCTGTATGAGATGAAAAGAAGGAAGGTCTTGGTTCACCTTTCCTTAAGAAAGCAGTCCAAAGATAAGGTTTCCTATACCATTACTGTCTTCAATAGAGCCATTTTTCACTAAATTCATAAATCCAATTGGAAGGTTTTGTAACATTTTTGCTAGCACGTAACACGTGACCTTCTGCCCTAGATAATTAGCACCATTTGAGGTAAAAATAACAGATCATCTAATTGTAATTCCACACTATATGCCACACCGTATATTTAAAACAAGTAAATTTGCAGTTTGGAAATTTATAGGGAAGGCTCAAAATTATAACGTGAACCAACAGCGTATGGACTGAATTTCTTGACTTGATTCCCAAATTGCATAGAATTTGTATTATTATGATTCCAAAATAATTTTGGAAGAAGGAAGATTCCTTTGGTGGCTTTCATGTTGTCTGCTCTTCTTGGAGGTCTCTGGAGATGAAAAGTGAGTTTAACTCATCTCACAATCTGTGAATGGCAGGAAAAGCTCGGAAAGAGAAAGTTTGGCTTGGCTTGAGCATTTTTTGGACCCAAAAGAAAGGCCTCTAGACAATTCCTTCTTACCCTCTTCCAATGGATGTAAGGATCTAACTTTTACTTCCCGAAAACTCCTTCCTTTCTCACTCCCTTTGACTCCTTTCGAAATGAAAGGAACGAAGGAAGGCTGGAAACATCAGAACCATTTTCCTGTTTCATTGATTTTAACTAGAGGGAAAGCTCCCAGATTCTTCCAGTTTACTTTACTCATCTCCTTGCTGTAGTTCAATCTCGGCAGAGCCTTTTACGGCAAGCAAATACGCTCCCAAGCCCATGACATTCTTCCGTAACTTATCAAAATTGGATTTAGAAATAATCAGCTAGGCAAGCAAGGACGCTTCTCGGCTGATGATGGGCTGAGGATGATGGGATGAGTTTCTATTATGATCTGTGGAAATAATTCCAATTTATATTCAACTACCTCCTAGGTTTGGTTTCAAAATCGGAGAGCCAAGTATCGGAAGCAGGAGAAGCAGCTACAGAAAGCCCTCGCACCTTCAGTTCTCCCTCCATGCAACGGAGCCATGATGCGGAACATTTATCCCTCAGCAAGTAGGGGATACCAGCACTACCCGCATGCGGGATCCATCAACTCCATTAATACCATGAACAGATATCCTCAGGTACGCAATTTTAAGCGATTCTCATTGGAATGCATTACACATGCATCAAAATTTATGCCAAACTAACGCGCGAGTTGGAGAGTTACACCGCGTGAGGTTCCCTGGTCAAGTTGCAAGTCCGTTGTATTATGCTTAAGTTTCCACTGATTTTATTTTCGCAGATGTCAACTGGTTCCTATTCGTCAATGGCCCAGCCTTTCTCAATGCCGCACTCCGCATCCAACATGTCTGCCGTCTCGGCCGGGATCCGTCAAGATGCAATGGGTAAGGGGCTTTAGACATCCATTCTAACAAAGATTCTTCAGCAAATACACGAGTGCTGGCTAACGAACTAGTAGAAGGAAAGGGAAAGTTGAAATTAAGGACCCGAGCACTCATGCATTTCTGAAGTTTCTCCTAATTAATCAAGACAGCTAGAAGCCAGTAGTAATAAAATGGTGAAGCTTGGTTTGCATGCAGGGATGAATCCGGCGGAGGAAGAATGGTACAACAAGAGTCTCTCTGCTCTCCGTATGAATCATACTTCACATCATCACCATCATCCAAACTTGGCAACCACGCCGATGTTACAATACCAGACATGAATAGTTACTCGGCCGCTGCCCTCGCACTCGCTGTCGCTGCTTCTAATTCATCGGCAGGGGTCAATTCATTCGGTGGGGGTGGTGGGACGCTGTCCGGTGGCTCATCATCCTCGGCCAATTCCGACATCATCCCGAACCATCTCAATGGGAATGGGACTAACACGTCCCATCCCCACCACCACCACCATGGAGCCCCGAACGCGTACCCGTATTATCCCGACTATTGTTTTAGTAAAGAAGATACCAACAGCTCCAATACGAGGCCAAATAGCGGCAGCAGTGCAAACTAAAGCTCCTCAGGGAATCTTGTTTAATATAAAGTCATGTTTTTTTATTTCTTAGGAAATGTTGAAAATCAAAAATCTAAAGAATTAAGTCTAAACCATATAGTTCCAAATGGTGAAAACGATTCTAAATTTGTAATTAACAGATGATAAGGTGATCTCAAATTTTCAAATAATTTTGAATTTGAGAGCTAAGGAAAGTGAGTACTTTATAAGTAAGTTATTAAATATTGAAAGTATTGTAAATAAGAGTTTCCCCTACATAATTAAGACTCGTCATTATTATTCTAATTGTATTTCAGTATTGTAATTTTTTGCCAGTTTTTGTCTAACTGATGATGATAATTTAAATTGAAGTAAAACTAGTCAGGCGTACAAAGGACCCTGTTAATACCACCTACCTTTTAATTTTAAATTTGTTGAAGCTTCATTTTTGTGATTGCATGTGCGGCAGTTAATATTTTTATTGCTAAAGAGAAAGTGCGAGGACGGATTTCATTGTCATTTTCACTCCTGCGTATCAAAAGGCTGTAAGAAAGTTTCTCTGGAGTCTGGTACTGATTTCATGAAATCTTGAGTGTGATTCAAAATTTACAGTAATTTATTTCCAATCCTGTTAATTTCACTTTCCAATATAAGCGAACACACGAAAAAGAACAAAGGGTGAAAGTCATTCTGCATTAAACACCAATGTCATTCCGCTTAATTATTATTTTACTCCGTGCCAATTGTCAAAATTTCTTTTCTGTAAACCCATTAAAGTCGCTGTAGTTAAGTAGAATAACTAATCTAAGCTACTGTGAAATTTAACCCAATGTATGTAATGGTATGTAATAATAAGAACTTTCAATGACTCATCATGGCGGCGGTGGACCGCAAGTTTCCAAAGTACACCAAGATGCATCTTTTTACCATTTCGCCAAACCTCAACCCATGGGCTAAGTGGGTGTTACAAAACAGGTATGCCATATGGGGAATTTGGGTGCGAAAGATCCAGCGGCTACTCATTTTCTTTCATCGGCGGTCAAAGATCAGTGTCACGTCAGGAGGGCAGCGGTAGAGGGATATGAAGGATGATGAAGAATCTCTGCATCAGAATTGTATGAAAAAAAAAACGAATTGGGTCAAGCGGGGTGAAGTTCGTATTGAAAACAGGTTGTTTGCCATTCAGGAAACTGCGAGGAGGATGAGCAAGTTAAAGTTGAATCCTCGCACGAAACTGATGATGACGGGAAAAGTGGGGTAGAAGAATCGGAGAATAATTTCCACAAAGTTACTTGGCATCTTAGTATTCTTTCCATTTTCTTTTTATTAAAAATTTTTTGAATGGGAACCACGTAATTAAAAGGTGTGCCAAATACTTGGGTGCACATTTTAAGGGGACGCATTCATGCGATGTGCAATTTATGTCATACATGGATTTTCAAATTATTCCAAAGAATAACTTAGCAATTTACATTATTGGTTAAACAAGTGTACAAGTAGGGATTCCGGAACTGGCTAACTGGATCTGACGCGATGATTTCTCCATTCATACTTACGTACCCATCACTACCTGCATGTACTAAATCTACCCAAACTTAATCAAACTAATTACAAAAACCCGGGTAATTAGGAATTTTTACACAGAAAGTAAAAAAGTGGAGGTAAAATGGAGGTCTCTTGGCTTGAATGAATTTGTCACCCATCCAGATAGCATAGTTAAACTAATTTGAAAAATCACGCTCTGACCACTTGTTATTGACAGGCTGAAAAGAGTCAGTTGAGTTTTACATATTCGGCATTTAAGCACATCTTCTTCACCTCATCTTCCCCTCTCCTTGCATAATTTATGAGGTTAAACCAATTGCACTTGACTTGAACCATTTGTCTTGACTTGGGCTTCACAGATGTGGAATTTCTGAACAGGGGTATTTTACTTGACAGTCTCCGCCGCTACCACTGTGGGAAAGTGCACCTTCCAGGCCAGTGAGTACATTTTCATACTTTGGATTGTAGGAGACGTAGCTGCAAGAAGGGTAGAAAGAAAAGGCAATTAGAAATTTGCAACAAGGGCAAGCAAATTGTCATCTAACTCCTAGATACATAAATGGTTAATAAATTAGACTGAATTTTCAAAGAAAAATGACACTTGGTGGAGCATTATAATTGCAAGTACCTTAATCACTCCCCGTTTAAATTATTTGGGCTTAAAAAGAGTGTCAACGCATCTGCTAAATTTCAAATTAAAATTTGCATTCAACAAACTGAATTGGCTCTCATCAGCGACTTTCATTTTCACTTGAAAAACGATTTTGAGTAGCAAACAATATTATTTCATGGTGAAATCCCCTCCTTTCTACACAAATTCGTCAATTCCAAAAAAGTTGATATAAGAAATTGGTATATTTTTTTTTATAGTGTAACATGAAAATATTAGAAACTGAAAAGCGGAGAAAGAAATCAAAACGCTTCGGTTTACTTGATTCCAGCAAATTCTGTTAAAAAAAGGCGAATTTGTTATGATTGCGCCTCCGCAACGCAAAGTAGAAAAGCAGGCTTTTCCACCCATTTATTCCTTTAGAACGAATTGGGTCGTTGAGTCAAACAGGAAGATTTTTGTGACCTGAGACATAACGGATCCCCTCTTCAGCCCACATGAATGTATGAATTCAATTGCCAAAATTGGGGATAGTTTTCACTGAACTTCCCGTCGATACGAATATTTCACTGCGGGTTAAATTACAATGTCACGTTTTTTCACCCTTTTGTTTACCCTACTTTTCTGTACAAAACACCTTCTCTTACCTCATTTCGTTAGATAAAAGGAAAATTCATAATATGCCTACTATGTGGCTGAGAGTGATAAAAAGTGGTGCACTAAAACGGAAGTTAATGTACAAAGGTCTTTTGAACTGTGCGTTCATTCCGCGCATCCGTCAATTATCTCCGCAAACTTAAGTAGAATCTGCAGCATTAATTTAGTCCGGACATGATCAATCCCTTTATGAGAACTAGGGAACCCGATTCACTCTTTCCGAAAAAGACAGAAAGTAAACTAGACTAGACAAAGGAGACGGAATGGAATTTGCAACTTACTTTTGAGCAAATTTGACGCCCTTCAACATCATCTTGGAGACTTTCAGATAACTTTTTGCGGAAGATGGATGCTCACAGGCGACGCGATGGAAGCAAGTATAGTCATCCGTACTGGAGCCAAGGAGATATGTCAGCATAAGCAGAATTTCACCTTCCGTCATGAGTGGATTCGAGCTCTTCCCGTCGAGGCTCCTTCCGTACCCACCGCCGTGTCCATGGTCATGACCTTTGTACCCTCCCTTGAAACTGACCCCACCAAAATAAAAGAGCCCAATCCCAAAGATTACTGCTTTGAGAACTATCAGGATGAGGAGGTTGGTCAGATTCAGCGTCAACACTTCAGAGGCCGAATGACTTCGGGCAAGGGCCTTTGTGATCTCAACAATGGCCGTGGTGGCAGATTTTTCGGATTTGGGCTGACGGGATTTCGAGACAAGTTGCGCTTTCTGTTCGGCTGTCAGCGTAGGGCTCCGCCTCCTCGTCACTTTGTTTGTCGCCGCGAGTGAGCAGGCGAGAAGGGCAAATGTCAGGGTGAAATAAAACGTTAACCGCAACCTTCCCATTTTTATCTGGAAGTTATTCCAAATTTTGCACAAATATTATCAGTGCCCAGCCCATTTTCCCCGAAGTTTGACATGTATTCTTTACGGTAAATGGAAATGCTTACCAAATTGTAGCTTCTTCGTCCCAGGGATTAATCCTGCGTTAATTTCAGCTACACACCAAAGGTCGCACAGTCACTACAGACGCTCCACTAGAACTTGACTCTGGTGTCCCGTATATTAACGGATGCTCAACTGGTAAATTTTTTATTAAAAGTCCCAAATACCAGTCGGTGGGATTGAATAATGTAAAGACCGGTTTATGGGATTCTGCAATCGGGAACAAGAGGTAAGGCGTCTCTCCAACTACTACTGGTTCAACAATGACCACTTCACCTTATTCCCAGTGGACCACGGGTGGATTCCTGACACCTTGACTTGCTCTCGTCTACACCAAAGTTACCTTGACAGTGGACTTGGGAAAGGAAGTGACTACCACATTAAATACGTTGAAATCCTAGTACGACCACTTGTGGATTCCCCGTAAAATGCTTCTGGGATACGACGATCCCTTGACCATTTTGCGTTCAATATGAACAGGCACCCAATACCCCTTTCTAATCTCAGATTAACGATACTAGCACTTAAGCAAGCGGGTGAGATCATACAAGGGAAAACTCCTACTGACTCCTATCACCCTCCTGTATAATACTTCGCAGGAGTCGAAATGAAAACTGTGTCACTCCGTATTAGCATTAATGAATTAGATTTTACGATTATGGGGTGAAGACCCCTGAAGAACAATTAGGATTCAGCAGCTACACGAGTACTATTTGACGCTTCAGATCCCAATACGTAATTCATGACAAAGGAGACAAGGAGAAAGCGTTTGGAGTAGTGGGTGCTTACCTCCGCCAATTAATTGAACGCGTAATCCTAGTCACAACAATAAGCGTTATCTAATTTTGTTACTAATAATGAACAATTCTAATTGTCATCTCATCCACCGCCGATACACTTCGATAAACTCAACTCTCACTTTAAATTAACAATAGCAGGGATGCTACAAATGACGAAAGTCGAGGCATGACAAATTACGATTGCAGGAAAGTGCGTGTCAGCTCACCCGTCACTTACTGTCACTTTGAACTTAGCCAAGTGAAAAGTAAAAATTAAAACGATAATTAGAAATTTTAAAAGGCTCTGAGAGGCTAAGTCACAATGAGACAATAAAAAGAAATTTCGTCGAATGACAGTGCCAGCATAAGATTTCCGTGTTTTTGAGAATACATTTTTGGAATTAGTAAAATTTAAGGTATTAATCACTTCAATAAGAGTTTAATGATTTCTTAAAGAATTGACCATTGTAAATACCAAGTAGACCGA
>JAQIWD010000921.1:0-15689 GCA_034694825.1 Anurida granaria
AACTCCATGGGTCGAGAATTTCTGGTGCCGGCTATTTGGCATGCTAAAAGAGAATTCTCATCCCACCAAAACTCAAAGAAATTCACCCACACCTCGCTTTGGAGTACCTTAAGCTGCAACTGCAACTGCGTTTTAAGGACGTGATGTAAGCATTGTTTACAAACAAATAAAAATTGATTTTTCAAGGTGAACAATTACCGTAGATTTTCAGTAAAGGAGCAGGCGTATTTGAATTTCGAGCCAAATTTCAAACAAAGGCTAGGAATTAACTGTAGAGTGATATTTTTGTGTGACTTCGAAGTTTACATGAATTCGAACACAATGTGGCACAATAATTTATCTTAACGTTCCTTTGCAAAATACCTTACATTTTCAGAAACGGTTAGATATTATTATTTATCAATCGACCAATTAAATTAGTTTCTATGATAAGACGGGAGTTCCATATTATTGCTTAGAAGTACCATTCTTTCAAAAACTTCCAAAATCTTTCTTGCCTTCAGCAAAAAGTTCCGTGTTCTCCGAACTGCTTTCTCAAATGCTAATTTCTTTTTCTGTTCCATTTGTCAACTTTGTGATTGTGCCACATTTTATTTTAACATTTTCTATTAGTTTTAGTCTTCCTGGTTTTAGTTTTTATCAGTTTCAGTTTAGTCACAAATATTGCAATCTCTACGGTAAACAGGTATCTGGTAACTCACTAAACGTTTTGGAAAATGTGGTCCAACGTCCAGACCGTCTGGGTTATCCGATTCTCTCAAGTAAATGTTTTTTAGAAGGCCCACTGTATGGATCAGGTCCGTTCGGGCTCATTTTGGCATTCCAGTTTCTACATCCGGAAAAATCACAATTTAAACAGGTCGTCAGGCTGTTTTTATAATCGATGACTATCTTTGCTCAAGCCCGAAGGGACCTGACCCATACGGTTGGCCTTCGGAAAAATGTTTACTTGAGAAAATCGGATAACCCAGTCTGGACATTGGACCGCGTTTTTCATCTTTTCTTATGAGAATTTCCATGTTAGGCTAAGTTGACAACACTAACCTTAAATGGGAAACCGTGTGAAAAATTCTGCCATTGCGACCTTGACTGTAGGTTCCTTGAACTTTGCCCATTTCAAATCAATCTGGAATCTGAATTCCGTCTTTTCTTTAATCTCAATTTCAGGTAAAAATCGATTCCCTGGATGTGCCTGTAAAGCTCAATGCAATACGAAGCTATGCTCTTGCTATTTGGATTGTCGGGAGTGTGACCCGGACGCTTGGGTTTAATTCGCATAATTTGGGGGATTCAAACAGTTTCCCGCACTGTTTTGCTTGGCCAGCTCTTGATTCTGAAGAAGTTAGGCTAGGTATAAAAGTGCGCGAAACTCTATTTGAATCCCCCAAATTATGCGAATTAAACCCAAGCGACCCGGACTTATGTCGCTCTTGTGATCGATGAACACGACAGTACCAGAATCAAGTGTAAAGACATCTGCATTCAGAGAGGAATTCGTAAGCAAAATCGACGTGGAAAGGTCTACGACGCCAACAAGTGTAGTTACCTCGTTGACCTCAACAATGGTGAGTAACAGTTCATTAAACCTGAATCAGGAGCATTGTCCCTTAATTTTCATTTTCTTGTTTTAGAGTATGTCGTGGATGCAACGAAGAAAGGAAATAAGCTTCGATTTGCTAACCATTCATCTAAGAATCCCAATTGCTACGGGAAAGTGTTGCTGGTGAATTCTGATCACCGGATTGGGATTTTCGCAAAACGGGATATTGCTGCCAATGAAGAATTCTTCTTTGATTACGGGTGAGACATCCCCATTTTTCAAATAAATTTGTGTAAATTTTACATTTTTAGAAAGGGACATGATGGGGTTTGGAAGAGGGAATTCATTCGTTATTCCAATTGAAAGAGAAATTGAAAATGGACTTGGCACAGCCCCCTCAAGTGGTCACGCGAAGTAATTGGTAATTTTCTTTTCCCTTCACTTTCTTTTGATTACTTATTGCGTTAGTCAGTGGTTATTGTGTTCCTTTCTCATTCACAATAATTTTCACCTTTCACTCACGCCATTTTTGACGGGCTGAGTTTGGATTTTTGAATAGTTACTTTATACTCTTTTAGAATTTAGAACCAATTCGTTATTTCATAAATTAAAACCTTCTGAATTTCCAAAAACGAATGAATTAAACCTGGTTAGTTTCCACATTCGTTTTTGTAAGTTTCTTCCTGTGCAGTCTAGACTTTTCGTTGATTTGATCAAATGATTTTATTCGAGTCACAAAATAATGATTAGGAGAATTAATTAACAATTTTTAGCTTGCGTAACAACAACAAAGGAAGCAACGCGAACTCTGGTTTTGGTTTCAGAATTCTCCGATTTGTCTTGTTAATTTTTGATTTGCAGAACAATGTGTCAGGAATGCAGTATAATAGTAGTAAGTAACGCATATTACGGTGGACAACAATAAGCAATATTTACGAAGTTCCCATGCTTCCTTGGCATGAATTTCACGTTAGCGATGTGATTAACAGATTAAGAATGATTGTACACTCAGCAAAAGTTCCACGAAACGAATGCGCATCGTAAACTAATACAACACCAATCAAATCACTCATCGTAATCCCCACATGAAAATAAAGTTTTTGGATAAAATTCGAGCGTTTTCCAGCTCAGATCCCAAAACTTGCAATTCGTAATTTGGCAAAATGGAGGAGATTTTACTTGAGACGCTGCGTCACGTTGGCTAATGCCACTGCAAAGGCCTGGAGGGCTGAAAAAGGATACTGGAAGTCAAGTGTATATGCATTCCCATCGATTCTCCCAAACTGCATGACCTAGTGATAATATTAGTCATCGTTTTCAACCAGTTTTTGATATCACTTCCCAGGTCAAGTGAACAAAAGCCCCATAACGGACTAACCTGCTTCCCACGGAATTCAATTTGGAAGTTTTTCGCTGATTCTTGTGTCACTCGTCCTTGAAATCGAAATTAAACAGAACAGAACGAAATCAATACATGATTACATGCCATAGATGATAAAAACTTACCACCAAAATCCAGTTGATAGACTTGGCTGTTTTCACTTTAACAAATCGGGCAATTAGAAATTGTTTTTAAAATGGACCAATCCAAGCCCAAGTCATGTTCGAATCAACTGATGATCTTAAAATGTGATAACTTACTTCCACATTGGAGCTTTGTTTGACATTACAAACTCACGCCGCCGCGGTACCACTGGATTCGGCTCAATATCGCGAATCTTTTTCTTTCCGAGCTAAAATCAAGAAATTGGAAAATGGCAATAATTTGACGCTGATTCTCTCAATCCACTTGATTATTTCTGGATAGAAAGCTCTATGCTCTACCTTTGGTCGGAGTTGATTTTTGTGGAAAATGTCATAGTCCCTACAAGATCCCCTGCAGGGTCCCACCATGGAGACGGAAACCCTTGGCGTAGAGGAAGTAGGGGACGCTGGTGGGAAATTGGGACTATCCGAAGATTCCTCATCCTCAGAACTGTCAACGTATGTTGGAGGGACTGCTGGGCTCATCTTGGAATTTACTTTCTCTCTATTCTTCCGCCTGGACAACAATGGGGAGTTTGCGAAGAGTTGACGAAGGGGTGACGAAGCGGAAGCCAAGTAACTTTTCCTTGGTGGCTGCGGAGTACTCGGACCATTTCTGCGCGTGTGCTGTGGACTGGCTGGAGGTGTAGGTAAGGTCCCAGGATTCCTTTCTTCGGAAGTACTCCGAGAACTGGGAGTAGCGGCACGGTTTCTACTTTTCTCTCTTCTTCGAAGTAGTGGAGTTAGTAAACTAATTGAGCGTCGATGTGTAGGGGCTGGAGGTGGCTGGAGGATTTCAGTTGAGGGTGTTCCTACTGGATCAGCCTGTGGGACTCTTTTCGGACTTTCTGGGTCAGACGCTTTCTCAATCCTGTCCTCCATCGCTGATCCTTGCCTGCTTTCACGTATTTTACGAAAGGAAGAAGACTTGAGCGGTGATGCAGAGGCAGTGGTGGTAGTAGGGAAGCTGCATTTAGGACACGCCCTTAGTAATTCCCTACAATTTCCTCCAGCCAATCCTCCAGTTTTCCACCAGTTGAGATCATAGGAATCCCAGCTTTTGGATTTTCCCAAAGTGTCTTTGCGGGGTTTCTTCTGATGGCATGTTCCAGCCCTATTGTTGGCTACCAGGATGAGTCGTCGTGGGGGAGAGGCTGTTCCGGGTTCATCTCCGACCACATCCAATGGGACTGGAAGTTGGTGATCTACTTCTACGCTATCCAAATATGATGCACTCATACTTCTCCGGACATGGATAGGAGCTGTCACTGGAACGGGAGCAATGTGACCTGTGTTATCTCCAGGTGGATTTGAAGTGGACGCCCCAGTTGCTGTCGTCCAACATCGTCTAGTGGGACTCCGAATGGAAACTCCAGAAGTTCGGTTCAGGGAATGGGAACTTGGTGGTGACGAGTTTATGCTTGGGCTGCTTTCATCGATTCGTTCAATATGAGCCCTTGCCGTGACGAGTAAGGTCCCCTTGAGCCTTTGGAAGGAATTGTGACGGAGAATTTCAGAGGTATTGACCCGAGACGAGGCTGAAAAGCCTGCTTCACAGACTTGGCATGGAAAAGGAGGCGTCATGGAGGTTTGGTAAGAAGAACATGGTTCTGAACCACTCCCATGCCGCCCAATTTCTCTTACGCTGAAAATGGAGGCTTGAAATGTAAAATTCGATCAGAGTAAAATTCAATTAATTGAACAACAAACCTTAGCTGTGGTGAATTAGGAGGGGATGCTGTAATTTGTGCTAATGGATTTGATTGGAGGATGCATCGAATGGCAGCGGGAGGTGTGTAGTAATATTCTGATGCATGCGTGAAGCTGAAAGCATCGCTTGCTCCACCCATGACTACAAACTCCTCTTCATCTTCTTCTTGGAAGAAAGGGTCAGCAGCGTAAAAGAAAATGTCGTTCTCATCACGCAGTTCCGTTAGTCGAATTGTCATTTGACGCGGTTGGAGGTGAAGTACGGACGTCCTGTAAGTAACATGGCCCAAATTCCCCGGAAGAAATGGCACCAGACCTCGGATCTTGAACTTTGTGCCCCAAATGTTGGAAGTAATCTGGTAATGTAAAATTATTTCTTAGGTGAAGATTGAACTTTGATCTCATGCACTTAGAATTTTACCTCTGCAATCTTGAGAGCCTCGGGTAGGGAATCGTTGTAAGTCAGTTGATGTTCAGGGCGAGGTAGAAGTCCATTTCTATTTCGTTCCCAATCCTCCTCCCTTTCACGTTCTTGCTCCCGAGCCCTTTCCCGGAGCCGATTTCGATGTCGCTTCCGCTGCATCCGTGGACTGGCGCAAAGCTCTAAGTCATCCGAATCGGAACTTTCACTGATCAGCTTAGGTATCAGTGGCTTCCCTTTAGAGTCAATGCATTTCCCTCTCCTGGTATCTAATCTTGGCGTTCCTGGACGAGATGAGGAGGATGTCGTCCCAGGATCTTCGAGAGGGTCAGGCGCAGAGCCAGCGCTCATTTGGGTCATTTCTGGGTCATATATTATAAATTCAGGGCGAAGTTTTGAGATGCGCTTTCCTTTGAGTATCGGGACCTGGAATTGATCAAGCCTTTGCTGAACTGGCATCAGAATGTAGGCAATTATTAATAATTAAACTCAATGGCATACCAATCCACCCAGGTACTCAATGTAGAGGGTATAAACAGTTCCCGGGCTCTGGGTGACATCTTCGTCGTGACGTATCATTGTACAATATAAGCGTTGATTGTTGGGTTGCGGATGGATCGAAAATTCACGGAGTTCTTGAGCACTCGGGAGATTTGACTGAAAATCAAAAATCAATCTTTGGCCTTCATGAGAATATGAAGGAGGAGTTGAATCAACTTACAATGATTGTTTGCGTATGTAGGGAGGAGATGAGGGCACGGACAGGCAACGGAAGTGGCAAATGGGCGACACACGTCTCCGTACTCAGTGATTTGTAAATCGTAAGACGACAGAGGAGCTGCAAACTTGCAATTCGTTTAGATACCCAACCAATATGGATTTGCTTTCCAGTTGCAAGAAAAATCCGTTTGTCATTATGTCCAAAACAGAGGGCGGTCACTGGGGACTGTGGAATTAGGCAATTAAATTTAGAATGCTCATGAAAAATGTTGGGAGCATCTTGTTGGTTACCTCTGTGGAGGAGATGGTGACATTACAAATGCGCGTTCCATTTGGAGAGTAGAAATGGAGGGAGTTAAAGTATTCGTGATTCCTGACGCCTGATTGGTTCATCACTTCCACGGGGCGTGACGCTGCAGGAGGTCAAAATCAAGTATTGAAATCATGATTAGTTGATTTTTGGAAATGAAATTGATTAAATTAATTGCTAGACGGTGTCATTTCACTAATGGATCCCATTTCGGATTGCAATTTGACATGTTCCACCATTATTCAACAAAATTTAAATCCCGATCCTGAAAATCAGCTGACCAATCAGAGAAGAGTTCTCTGTTTCTAAAGGACCAATCAGAGAAGAGTTCTCTGTTTCTAAAGGACCAATCAGAGAAGAGTTCTTTGTCTCTCCCAAGCCAATCAGAGACAAGTTCTTTGTTTCGCCTGCACATGCGCACGGAACATTTCCTTTGTCTCGTCATTCGGATATGGTTCGTTCGACTCGAACAGGAAGGACGACACCATATTTTTAGCTTTTGTTACGAAAGATTTTTGAAAAAATTTTGGCGGTGTACCGCCTTGAAATTGGTCAACGGGTCTCTGACTCATAGGATATGTTGACCCCTTAGATGACCTAGAAGGACGTTACCATTAAGAAGACGACTTACCAGCGACTGCCAAGTATTCACCCGAGTTGCTCCATTCGATAAACAATCCTTGCATCCCAGTATAAACGTGTGCTGGAGCTAGGTCATCAAAATTTCTCATCAGGTAGACGAGTCCATTTTTGAAGGCAACGGCAAGGACAAGTGGTCTCCGGGCTCCACTCCAAAGTTCGCCCTCTTCACTTTCCTCCATTTTGAACTTCTCGCAGTTCCAACTAAGGTGAGTGATTGGTGAATCCACTGGGAGTTGAATTTGGGAAACCATCATTCCATGGACGTCCATTACCACCAACTGACCATTACTCGTCCCAAAGTAAACTTGCTGGTCATCCGGAGTCCTGAATTCAGCGTCACAAAGTCAGCCATTGAAATTCAGCAATTTTAAGCTAAAGCTGTGAGTGTGAGTGAACACGTTTAGATATATGGTGGTAAAATACCAAGTCCCTGCCGTGATGGTGGAATCCAAATTGAGCATAGAGGACCAGTACCGTTGCCCAGCAACAGAACCCACCAGGACAAATCCATCTTGATAGCAAATCAAAGCCATCCGACCATCATGTGACCAAGAGAAGTGCGTCACTTTCACCATCATGAAAACAAAAATTATAATGATTACGACATCTGCTGAAGCAACTTTCCTTAGTTTTTTCCCGCATAATCGTCATAACCTCATGGTACCTAATTATGAATAGAGAAATTAAATGATTATCCGAACCATTTTTTAAGCAAAATTTGTAATTTGAGACAGATTTGACATGTCATCATCATCATCATGTTCCTCAGCAGATGCTGAACGTCCTCCAGTGAAGCGACAGCGGGGAAGAAATTTAATAGAAGGAAAGGACTTTGAAAAGGAAGGAGACAAGTTCAGATGTTTGGTAAACGAAGATGGCGTCCAGTGCAAGAGTGCACCATTCAAAAATAGAAACAGTTTGGCTAATCACTATTCCCAATATCATGTTTCAGAAGAAAGGTAAGTTAAACAAATTATGCTTAAAATGATTCAAAGCTAGTGTTATTATTCGAAAGCATAATGTTTCACGTTGTGTTTAAGGAAACAAAAAATGGCAGACCATAGGAAGTTTACCCAACGCCGTAGAGCATGCGTCAATCCAGTGTCGCATATGCATATGAGACACGGATGATGGGGCATCCCTTTACGATGCAGAAATGATCGTCAGTCACGATTCTGTCCAGTACGCACGGATTCAATCTGATCTTATCTGGGGAACTTTCACCCTCTGTTGAATAATCTGCTGAATCTGCTGAACCTAACCTAACCTTAAATTGAATGGAACATGCGCAGGACGGTGAAAGTTCCCCAGATCAGATCAGATTGAATCCGTGCGTCCAGTACAAGCAATTCAGTGCCTTATGTATAGCGAAAGGAGAAAGTGTTGATCCAGAAATATCCTTCCATATTTCATTTTTTTATCTTTACAAATTGGATGCAAAGAAGCAGAATCCCGGATTGGAAACAATGCTGCAGCAAGAAGCCACCAATCCTCATTTCCAAGTCAGAGTACACGTCTCCACTCCACATCAAAACACCACAAGTTAAGTTGTGTCGAAGTGTGCGGAAAGGCGGAGGCTCTTTGCTGGTACAGGAAATGGAGAAAGTTGAGAAAGACAAGACATAATGCTACTGCTATAAGTTGGTGCGTAAAAATTTAAAGTTTAAACCCACTCTTATACTTAAACTTACTCGTAAAATGTGTTTTAATTTTTCGTAGACATACGAGTTCAAATATGGAGACACGGAAGCCTACCCACGTATATGCTACGTGTTGGAAAGATTCTGGGAGGAGATCCAAATTGAAAAGGCCAAAGTTAACCCCCAATTCCCACCTCCACACCAGCCACGATTGGAATTCAAATTTTTCCCAATCAACAAGACAACATCAAAAAGAGGATTTAAGCCGAAATTGTCGATACCGGATTCAGATTTGGCCTATGACATTGCCCATTCCCTGACTCCACTGTACCCACACCCGAGGCATATGTTACCACCAAATCAGACGGCCACATTAGAGGAATACGTCTTATAACCAGTGGAACTTAAGAAAGTTAGAAAAGTAAGAACTTACCCTTGATACTTCGGTCATTTATAAGCTGCAATGAATTAGAAATGGACAAAGTTTGAAAATGCTCTGTCTGAATGTGGTTTAGCAAAAAGTCTACACTACCTCAATGGACCATCTGCCTTCGAATTTTATCCAGACAAAGATTATCCCTGAGCTGTCACAGGATGCAAGTTTCTGAAACTTATTACAGGAGAAACAATCATTAATCTTGCAATCCCAATTTCTCCAATCTCACTCACCGGTTCGTTCCATTGGACCAAAGTAATCTAAAACATAATCAACATATCAAAAGTGTTTGAACAACTTTTGTGAATAAATTATGCACTGGTTCCTTACCTGTGAGCGGTGACCTCTGAGGTTAAAATTGGTTCTGGATGGAGGTTGACTTTCCTTCCACTGCGTCGTCGTAAAGGTGACACCAAGAATACCTCGCATGCTCCCTGTGGAAAGCCATCCTTCTTGGTAATAATTTGTCCGGTTCAACTTCCATCCTTCCTCCTGGAACAACATTATTGTTAGATGATCCATCAATTCTTTTATGGGTTCCTGTTTGTTCTTACCTCCGGAAGTTCATCCGGGACTTTCCCCATCCAAGACAAGGAAAGGATCCATGAGTCAGACTCAACGTTAATGGACTTTTCAAAATGGATGTGCATAGTTTTCTTAGGCACACATGACCACCGACCTTTTAAGCTACACGTGACGACGAGATGGTTACAAGGTCAAGATTTCTCCACTGTCCCTTCGGATTGGCTTCCATCGCTGGGAACAGGGAATGAGTCGAGTAGACTTGAATTATTTTGGACGCTTTTCAATCAATTCTGACTCTTAAATGGTAGATAGTAAATGAAATGGATGAAGGAAAGGAAATTGGAGATGTGATGGGGAGAGAAAGTGATGAAAAGAGAAAGTGGTAAGGAAGGAGATGAGATTTGTGAAGAAGGTTTAAATTGAAGATATGGATGGAAGGAGCCTATCCCTTCTGCCCCGTGCCACCGCATAAGATCTCCTGCACCTGCGGAAAGCGTTGACGCAGAGAAAGCAAAATCGATGGGAATTACTTTCTCCTCCTCTCCTTCTGTTATAGTGAAAGTCAAGATTCCCCCTTTCATCGAAGTGAAACAATAAGGAAATCTTATACATCTGAGAAAGGGATGATAGCGGATGGGAAACCTGTTAACAAAAACCCAAAATGGGAATTTTTCTATTCTATTTTGGAATTATTTCCCTACCCTTTGTATGGCTGACCTACTGGACTCAATCCCACGGGCTCCCTCCCAAGGACAAATGACCTCCACCTCCTTCCCATTCATTATGAGCAAAAATAGCTAATGGGCATGAACAGCATTGTTATTTGGGCCTTTGAACTAACAAATTTTAAACATTTTTACAGGATGGTGAAATTTCAGAATTTTTGAACAATCGAGCGGAAGTAGATTCGCCTAATTGCGGCGGAGAAAGACATGAAATCAAAAATGCATCAAATGCTGACACTTTTATTTCTCGACATTTAAACAGGTCTTCCAGGAAGCGGGTCATGGGCCTCTCAGTCGTCAAAATTGCAACAGAATCTTGGAAAATTATTTCTAAATCTAATGCAATTTAAATTATAAATATAGGAGCTATTTTTGTCAAACAATTATTCAACAACAGTGGGAACGAGAATAACAAAACATGAACCACCCTCAACGCTAGGCTATTGGTAAGAGCTGTGAGGAGCTGAAGAATCGGGCAAATGACTGATGGGCTTAAAGGGGGTATAGGAATAGGAGATCTCTGATGCTGCTGATGTCATCGAGCCGAGCGTGCCGGAAGGACTGGTTGGTTGTGGCGGGGCATAAAATGTTGATTTCGACGGCAGTTGTTTCTGGCCAACGGCGTCCGCGATGTAGTTCACCTAGAAAACAGACAAATCAAGAACCTCATACTAAAACGAAAGCAAACGTTCCATAGTGAGGTTTAAAATGTAGTTTTGTACCTCATAAACTTGACCTTCAGGGCTCATCCAGCTAAAACTTCCAGTTTTCGTTGACGTCTTTCCAGTGTTTCCAAATCCATCGTTGTTTCCGCCAAATCGATTGTCTTGTTGAATTGCGTTTGATCTGTGAATTGTTAAAAATATAAATTTCCATTTAAAATGTGCTGGGAAATGTTTTAGTGATTGACCAGGAAAATGTACTTACTGAGAAGCTGGAAATCCTTGTTTGGTCAGATGAGGTTGGGGGTTCCGGGGATTGAAAAGAGACAGCCCAGGTGAGTTCGTTGCCAAATTGGATGATAAATTGGAACCGTAAAGAGACATCCTAGGGGGATGGGGTTGTGGTAGCGCGGACGCGGGATGATAGTTAGCTTGACCTTTGGCTTGGGTTTGGGCGTTGTTGATGTGGTAGTAGTGGGGAGATGTTCCTGAAGGAGATGATGGTAGAATTGGTGCTCGTAGTCCAGAAGTTCCTGAATTCCATGACGATTGCCCCATTCCTCCAGTGGCTCCCCCCATTGATTGTACACTCTGCCCTCCTCCCAAGACATTTCCTCCTCCCATTGGTTGTGAATTCTGTGTTCCTCCCAAGGTTGTTCCAGTTGATGCATCCGACGGCTTCCCCTGGCTGTCAACAATCAAAAGAATCAAGAATCAATTTTAATAATTTGCATCTCTTTTGTTGCATGACAGGGTTAAGGGGGATGTGTTCATGTCTTACGTGCCCGTGACTCCAGTGCCAAACATGTATGATGTGTATGATGGAGAGGGTGCAGCAGTGGTGGAGGTAGCCGGAAGGACAACAGTAGCTGAATTGGACGAAGCAGCTTCAGCAGCGCCTTCGGAAGCCTTCACCGGTGTTTCCGTAGGAGAAGATCCAAATCCAAAGAAACTGAAATGGGCTGAAGACTGAGGAGGGCAAAGGATTGGAAGGATGAGGATCTGAAAATAAAAGAAGTTAAAATTAAATTACCAAAGGGTGCAAATCATCAATAAAGTTACGGATAATTAATTCCATATTATATTACATATTATTCCGAACTCAACTTACAGTAGTCCAGAGCTTCATTGCGGCTAGTGTGCGGTGTAACTAGTGATGACTAATGACAGAATTGAGGATTGAATGCACAAGAGGTGAATCTGGTTCTGGAGGCGTGAGGTCGGGAAGCTGAGGTTCTTAAATACGTTTCATTCATTCAATAACTCAGAATTGGCCCTCGTTGACCTACTAAAGGGAGGGGACGATCCCAAAAAATCCCCTTGAAAGAAAATGAAAGTGTCTGGAGACTTGTGCTTTGTTGTGAGGAACAAAAGAAAAGACTCCCCAATTGTGTGCCCAATTGTCACAAGCTTTTGTCTAGGCGTCGTATTCACTTTCACTTTAAAATATCACACGAATGGGGAATTAGGAAGATTTTGACCCGGAATTACCGTTAATCCTACACAAATCTGGAAGTGACAACAATGGATCTATGCTATCTAAGTTTTGCCTCTATTTGCTTGTTTTTTAAGTGTTCAATGAATGGCCTTCAATCCAGTTAATATTGGACTCCAAACCCGGATTTCAGAGAAAGTACTGGAAAAGAGCATCCAGCAATATGAACCCATAGGAGACATCCTCGTACGCCTTCCCAGTGACGCTTAGTTTTACAGCACTCGGCTTTCGCCGCCGCGGTTTACTCTTCCCACAACTGCCAACACAAGCGCAAATAGATCTTGGAGGAAGTTCTTTCCGATTGGTTGAATTACAGGCAAGGTCGAATTCTTCGGTGGTACAGCAGAGTCCACAGGGACAATCCGCTTTTGATCCAAGCAGTAAGAAATTATCAGCTCGGTTCATGAAAACCGTGACATTGTCTCGAGGACTTGTGAAGGTTAGACAAGCTCCTGGAAAATCCACGTATTTAGATTCTTCACATGTCGTGACTATGGCGTTTGGTCCAATTCGACTGCTTGCATTGGTAAAGTGGTTGTAAATGAAGTATTTCTTAGGAAAATGTAGCGCTTCTCCATCCCCCCAAATTAAAGATTCCCCTGATGGGACTGTGGTAAATGCTGACCAGTAGTAGTATCTCTCCACACATGTGATGCCGACGAAATTGATTAAATTTGTAGCAAAATCAAGACCTTCCTCCATTTGGGTTTCTGCTGCATGGGGGTAAGTGCTGGAAACTTCTGTCATCCAAATGGAACGGGGGCGATGATGATGGTGGCCAGTGAAGGGGTTGGGATAAGGATTAAGATCATAGTAAGCTAGGCCGTAGGTACCAGAATTTGATTTCGTATTAATGGTGTAGGCGTGAGTCGCAACGGTTTTGCAGGCATCTAAGCAATCGATTCCCATCCTATGATTCTTGTACTTCAGAAAAATTTCAGTCACCCAGAAGTAAGAGTTCTCAGTACAGAGGGACATGAGTGTGTCATTGAATTTGGTGACCATTCCGCATAACTGACTGGGGTCCATGTTACTGTCAACAAAAATCAAAAAAACAAAAATTCTATTTATGATATCAACGCACGGAGTAAGCGTTTTCATTACCAGTGATCCCAACTGGCCCAAAGGTTTTCAGGTTCATTGACCGGGCTAATTCTTTCAATAGAGATGCCGTAGGCTTCCTTGATCAAATCTGTGATGTTTTTGAGATAAAAATAGTAGTCCATTTCCTTCTCAGGGATTAATCGAGCCGTCTCTTGATTCATGAGGTGAAAAGGTGGGGACCAGACGGAAGCAATGAAACTCGCCTCTCCGTATATTGTTTGATTGGACAGAATTTCCAAGATGGCTTCCCAGCTCCATGTGCAATCCTGTGACGGGTCACAAGTTAAGACGTACTTTCCAGCGGAAGGAGAGAAATAAGGCTCATAGGAAGTCCGGAAGTGTCTAAACACATAACATCATGTGAGGCTTTAGCGAGAATGGCGAAGTTATGAAGGAACCTAATTAGCTTACCTAATTTTGAGATCAAAATACAACTTCTGGATTACTTGCTCAACTAGTTCTTTGCTTGTGGAGTTAAAATGGGCAATTGATCCCAAATGAACTCCAAATCCATTGAACTCCGTCTCGCAACACAAGGAAGGACCAAGCAGCATCAAAGCAGGCACAACTAAAATTGATACTTCCATTTTCAAAGTAAGCGTCAACATTTGGTATTAATGGAAGTTTCTGGAAATCAAAAATTCTGTGCCGAAAAAGTAATGAGTATGTTGTTTCTTTCCAGGAATTCTGAATTGAATGAAGTAATACAATGCATGTGTCCAGTTAGTATAGGACGGAGTACCAACAGATACCAATTGTTTACTCTACACATTGACATGCAACTGAACCCACATCCGCATCGAGTGATCTCATCATTCAATTCAAACACGAATGAATGATGACCTACTATAAACAGTGATAAAAAGTGAAGAGTTAGGAGACTGGACAATAACAACCCCAATTTAACATTTCCTCATCTCTTGGGTTTCTGTTAACTTTAAAATAAAATGCTTTAGTGTATTTTCCCAATGCAGGCAAAAAAAAAAAACAGGCTGAAAATTTTTTTGGAACATGAATTGATCACCGTTAGAAAATGTTCCGTTTTCCAATAATGTTTACTAAAAACCTTAACGAAGAAGCGATTACTCTAAAATTATGATCAAAATAACGCAGACATGAGAACGAGTGGAATAATTTAGCGTGACTCTGCTTTATGTTTTGGAGGACGAAATTGTGTAATTTTCTTTGCCTTTTTAGCTACTGGTGCAACTGTAGCAGCAGGGATAGCGGAAGGAGAAGGACCAGCGTCTTTTCCTTTAGAAGATCCACTTTGGAAAGTCTTCCAACTTGCGACTCGACCTTCCCGAGATTCCTGCAATTTAAGATTCGAATTCCCAATGGAAATTAGTGTTCGAACAATGAATGACGCCGGGGATGGGGCAAACCTCAAAGTTCTTTATCCATTCTTTTTCCATTTTCGCTTTTTCTTCTTGATCAATTTCCTCTTCTCGCTTCCTCTTCCTCTCCTCCATATCACGAGTTGCCTGAGATCTCCGTTTTCGTTCCAAGTCAGCAAATAATTTCATTGTCATTACACAGACGGCATGTTTGTATTTTATAGGGTCGTCCTCCTCAACGTCAGCCCGTTTCCCTTCTTTCCTTAATTTTTTCTTCTTTTCTGCAATCTGGAACAGGAGAGCAAGTATTTAAACCTAAAAGTTTGTAACGCGAATGGAAAACTTTCTCTGTCCGCAAGCTTACATTCTGGTCTGTTTTTGCTTTTGCTTCTTCAACAACGTCCATACACTTTATTTTTGTGTCGGGATCTTCAAGAATTCTCCAGGCTTTGTTCACAGCTAAAGAAGAAGGAGCCTTTAAATCACTGTAACATAACAGATCAATGAAATTTTACCCTCGAACGCTGCTTCAGCCCTATCCTTATCATCCTGATTCTTGTCTGGATGGACTAGGATGGATAATCTTCGGTATTTCGTCTTGATTTCTTCTAAGGTAGCATCAAAATCTACTTGTAGAACTTCGAATGGATTGAGATTGAAGTAGGTAGATCTGCAAATCAAAGAAAACTATTTGATTAAGGTTGGATTATATTACTGGATTCCCCAGTCAATCTGATGTCGAGCCGAATTTTTTCAGACTGAGTCTGAAAAAAATCGGATCCTAAAGTCTGAAATTTTTGGGACTCAGTCCTGATTTTTTAGGGGTTGAAGTTCCGTATAGGGTCTGATGTTTGCACATCGGTTTGCACATCCAATTTGCACAACTATTTTGCACAAC
>JAQIWD010000922.1:0-15688 GCA_034694825.1 Anurida granaria
GTTTCACATGCACGTTTTTGAAGGTATTCTGTATTTTTGATGATTTCGTCTACTGGAACATATTTCTCTTGTTAATTGATTAGGACGATGCTCGTTATGACGCCGTTAGTCAGGATGTAAGAAATTAACATTATGATACGCTTCGTAGATTCATAAATCAAATTCTGGTTTCCTACGTTAAAAAATTCATTTCCTTAAGTTAAGTGTTGAGATTTTGTGTAAATTGATAATTTTTAATTACCCTTAACCCTGCACGTTCTTAAACTAAATATCGACGTGAAGTCCAGCTTCTTGTGATTAGAAAAAGCAAACTATAAAAAGTATTTTTGGTGTCCTTATGCTATAACTTGACCTTGGGAAGGCTTTCCAGGATTCCATCAAATAGTTGTGTAACCCTACCAATCAAGTCGGGATTAGAGTGCTGAATGTATGCGGCGTTCCTAGTTCCGGCCTCCCTTCCGACTGTTTTGAATAAAACGTCTTCACAGTCCGTATTTTTCGTCAAATATGACCAATTTCTCAATCTGGCCTGGAAATAACCATCTCCACATTTCTAGGACCGAGGGCATGAACAAGCGGCTTTGTTTCGGTTGGCTTTTCTTTTTCAAAACGTGAGTGACGAATAGACTGAAAACGAGGGCCATAAACACCGTCATGCAACAACCCAATGCCGGGTACCAAAGGTCAGAGATTGAAAAGAATTTCATGAGTCCAGAATATTCTTCGTCTTTCCAATGGCGGCGGTATACTTTTGGGGCAATAGAGCCCGGATGAATGAATGCGAATGGTGCGTCCGTTGCTGGGCAACCAGACAAGTCCATTTCTAAAGTCTGATCTGGGAGATGGTCCTTGTTTAATCGAGAGCCAAACCCAAGGAAAGTCATGAACCCAAAAGTAAAAACCATCCCGCCGTTAGCTCCCTATTTCACGAAAACCAGATTAATTAGACGGGATAGTTAACAGCAAATCAAAGCAATTCAGATGCTAACCAAAGTATTCGCCCACGGAAAGAACTTTCCTGTATAATTCCAATTGTGGATTCATTACATTTAATTCTGTTGAAATCCATGCTCTTAAATAATGGGAATAATAACAAAATTACCTGCAACGAATAGTCCTAAACTTGGACCACCAATAATTCCGAGCATTGTCGTAGCTGCCTTGAATAAATTTCGTATCAATGGCGTCTAAGATATTAGACGTGTATCTTGAATTTTTACTTACTGAAAAAATGCTGCCCATGCGCTCAGCCGCAAAGGTGAAACCAAATGCCATCAAACCAGTGATCACTGAAATCATTTTTGAAATGAGGGCCAACTTCCGTTCCGACAGATCCGATTTCCATTGTTTGACGTAATCTTCTGTAACAGTTGCCGCCAATGAATTCACGACGCTTGATACCGTACTAAATGGTTAAGAAATGCAAAATACTTAACTGCGACCAATAATTTGGAACCAACGCTAACATTACGTTACCTTAGTCCCGCACTTGTGATTCCAGCAACAAAAAGACCAGGCAGTCCTGGATAATCGCTTAAAGTATCCATGACAAATTTTGGAAGGAGCTGATCCACTGCCTTTATGTCCTACGAATAAATTTACAAACAACACATGAATGCTTTGGAACGATTAGCACTGGAATTTGGAAGAACCAATCTGTACCTCATTGGATACCGGGTCGCAGTTGTGGTAAGTGGCGTAAATGACCAATCCGGCTAGGTAGCATAGTCCCATGATTGACCAGAGCCCAAATATATTAATCAGTAAAGCACTGGAATATAACGGGTTCATGAACCAATGAAACCCATTACGCATGACCATTCGGAATGGATTTGAACTTATTGTTAGAGGTAAATTCGTGTACGAGTAGAGAAGCTCTTACGTTTTCACTGCTTTCATTGATGGAAGCGACATATATCGTTGAACTTGGGCTTGGTTTACGTACATAGGGAGCCATGTGAAATATGCACCAATTAATGAAGTCCAGAGTGTATGTCTTGTTCGAGGATCCGGGTCAGTGCTATTGAAAAATCGAGAAGCATCCATGGTAGTATTTGAATTAATCTCAACATTTTTAGAATTCTAAATTTAATTGGATTTATACTTGAAGAAATTTATTCTTCCAGACTTCTCAGCTCTTTCAACAATAATAGACAACCCTCCAACTTTTGAAATACCAAGGCCAACTACAGTAGCCATTGATATGAGCATTATAACAGCTTGCAAGCTATCTGTCCAGAGAACCTAAGTGTTAAGAGAGAGTAGCAAAATTCGTTCATAAGGCTGGTCTGGATTCCTACTACTCACAGCTTTGATGCCTCCAATAGATGAATAGAAAATACAGACAATAAACATGACGGCAACTAGCATTTGATGGTTCAAACCGGTCACTGGATTAAAAAGAAGTTTGCAAACAAAAATATCAAAAGTATTCAAATTCTCCTACATTTTCCTGAAAACGTTAAAAATTTCACCTTGACTTAAAGCCAGGGCAGGACCATAGACAACAAGGGCCATGAAAAATATCTAAATCAAATATATAGGAATGCTTTTATATGATTCCACATTGTCCACATGTTTATCCACGTGAAGATAAATTTGATCAAGGAAATAACTGACCGAATAAATTAGATTCACCGATGAGAGGAGATAGCGAGAGAATCGACAGAATCGCATTTCCAAGTACTACAAGAACGATAGGAGGAAATTAATTGTCAATTGCCCGATTATCAATTGCCACGTGCGGTTTAATGTTTTTGACCCTTGAGATTGTTGATAATTCCTCACCTCGTAGACGGATGTTATTTGCAAATTGAGGTAAAATGGAACTTCAGAGTATATGAGGACCATCGTAACAGGAATATAGCAAAGGAGGCTCATCATAAACTATTAAAAGTAAAAAATCGTTTTCTAAAAATGTTTGAATAAAATTCAGGTTTCAAAATATTTCATACTTGGGTTCCAAATAAATAAATTTCTACTGGGTGACCAAGGAGTGTGATGGAGGACACATAGATAGGTGTGAAACCGTAATTCCCAGTTTGTGACACTTGTCAAAATTCTTGAATATAAATGCTATTAGTGGTACCTGCAAAGAAGGGAGAGTGCCACCGGGAGAGGATGCATCCGCTTGTTCCCGTGCAAATATTCCGCATTTGTAGCGTTTTTACTTCCGAAACAACCGAAAAATAGCCCAATCCCTGCGGAACAGGTAAGGACAGATCCGAATACGAGGTATTCGGGCCACTGGAATAGATCGGGAGACGCCATATCGAAAAACTGTAATGTGTATTTTGAGAAATATTTTCCAGAGGGGAAAATGTATTAACTTTGAGATTTTTCAACTTGATAGAAATTACTGTTAATCCCCTGTCTAATTTTTAATGACGAAATTAAACTAATCTCAAAAATGAATTTATGAGGACATTGGTCTAATCTCATGCAATTTGAGATTAAAGTTTAATACCTGAATGGTTTAATTCCCAGTATATTGGTTCCTCTACTAAAATTCCACGGTTCGGTCAAAAGCTCAAACCCGTCAACTTCATATAAATGGCCCCTTAAATATGAGTGGCAGAGCAGGCGTGAAATATTCTACAAAACGCATCTTCAATTCCTCTTTTTAATGCAGTAAAGATAAAATTAAGAAATTTTTGAATAGACAATGTGCAGAAATCGTATAAAAACACAGAACACACAATTTAACGTACTTAAATCAGATGGGTGGAAAATCCTAACATTTTCGAAATGAAAAATTAGCACATGAAAAATATGTTGGAAGATTGAATGCTTAAAAAGGCGCAATGTTAAAATGGTTTGAGATTTTCTATAAGCGTTTGAAAGATTCCACCATAGCCGTTTTGTTTCCCCTGCTGTAATCTTCGTGGCAGTAGAATGCATCACATTTCCGTGCCATTGAAGCAGTGATAGCTTCTCTAATCCACGGATTGGTTTTAATATCATTCGAAAATCTAAACAAATCATCAGATTTTAATTGTCCATTGAAAAGTAGGCGGTGATTTGTTTTAAAAATACTCACGCAGATTTCAATGCTAAAAACGCGTCTTTATTTGGCAAATCTTGAATGTCCACCAAGGTTTCACACGAACGTTTTTGAAGACATTCCGAATTTTTGATGATTTCGTTTACCGGAACATATTTCTCCAAATCAGCCCTGATTTCCTCCGGAATCAAAGCGCCATTGAAAGGCATTGAATCAAAAAGTGACGCACTCTGGGTTACTTCGCTTGTTCGGTTGCTAATACAATTGAGGAATTCCAATAGCAAGATTCCCTTTTCAGGCTCACCATCAACTTCCACCACCTTTCTACAAAGTTCAAAAGAAGCGATGAGGTCATCCTGCTGCTGGACACTTCGTTTCCGTCGACCAGCAGCGAGTGGTAGCAAAAAATGCGGAGCTGCTAAACCGCCAGTAGCAGCAGCGGCTAGGGGCGAGGCGACTTTCGGTATGAGGGCAAGAGCACCCAACAGGAGTGCTCCCTTGTAAAACAACGAACGATATCGCCGTCTTGCCCTGTAAGTACTTTCTGTTTCATATCTCAGGCGACCACGAAGTTCAGCGACGGCGCCGCGGAGGCGCTGCTCCCGAAGAATATCATCAACAGCGCTCACGGCGTCCCCTGTCAGGAGTGGCCCATTCCTAGTCGAACCCAGGAGCGGAAGTTCGGAACTGCGCAATCCCCCAAAGCCCTGCTGCTGGGCAAGAAGTGCAGCTAGTTGACCTTGGCCCCAAACGCCTTGCCCTCCTCCTAAGGCCCGCAATGGCAGTTGTAGGGGCGAATTGAGTAGAATGGGTTGATGATTTCCGAATCTTGTCCTGCCCCCTTCCACTGCATATTGGAGACCCCCAATGTCTGGATTAAACCCAAGCTGGTTTCCAGGGCTTCGAGCTCCAGCGAGGATTGATAGCGTGTCCTCGTCTTCATACAAACCACCACCGCCGCCATACCCTCTCGAAGCCCCCAACAGCAGTGCAAGCTGTTCGTCTGTAAATATGCCACCGGATGCCAAGCCCCCTCGTCCCAGAGAGTCTCTCCCTAGAGAATCTTGACGGGTCAAATCTGCCAACGGCGCACCGTAATTGGTATTTGACACTCTTGCAGGAGATTCAGGGCGACTTTGTGCCTCAGAAGATGTAGAGGAGACGGTAATTTGTGGCACTGTGACCAATTGCGTCTGGACCGTTTGAATTGGGATCGTTTGATAGGAAATACTTGTAGTAGAAGTAGATGGGGCTGGAATGGGCTCAGCTGGTGGAGGGGATCGAGATGATGGTGGACCATACGACGGAGGCGGGGGTGGTGGGTCAGTTGGGGGTGGTCCATACGAAGGAGACGGAGATGGTGGGCCATACTTGTCGTCAGGTTGACGATCGTTGTAGTACGACTTGGAGTCGTGGGATGGGACCCTGTCATAGGGCACGGGATCGCCCCACCTCAAAAATCCCGTGCGAGATCCAAAATTGTACCCTCCCTGTTTTGCGTCTTCCAGCATGTCGTAGTCGTAATCAACCCCAGGTGGGAGAGGTGGACGGGGTGTGGTGCTGGTCGTGGTGGGTCTCGGTGGTGGTGGGCGCGGGGCGGTCACTGGAGCGGATGTCGTGATATCAATATTTTGGTTTCCAGTTTCAGGTCCGTAACCCTTGCCTGATGCACCCGTAATTATAGGAAATGCTGTTGACCTTTCTCGATAACCCCCAGCTCTTGCCTGTTTTCCTTCAGAATAATAGTAATGATCTCTGACCTCCTGAGTTGTGGGGTAATAATGATTGTGGACTTCAGTAGGCTTGTCGGGTTTCTTCAAACTAGGTACTGGCGTTCCATAAATTATCACCGTGTCTGGTTTCCGGGCAGGCGCGGGATGGACTGGGGCGTTGTAGATTGTCCGAATAGAGTTGTCAAGTACCGGGACCAATGGGACAAGAGGCGGAGGATGCACCGAGTGCAGCTGCGCTGGTGTAGCCACGTGCTGAACAATGCCAGGTAGTTGATTGGTCTGATAATTCTCTAGGCTAAATTCATGCGTTGGAGTACGACGCTCAAGTTCTATTTGGAATCGGAGGTCTCCATTTGGTGAACGGCCGTCGGTCGCAAAAAGTCCACGCTTGCGCGTCTTGGAGTCGAAAACTGTGTCAGTGGTGACCGCCATAGCACCTTGGTGCGGAAGGGAATCAAACAGGGAATTAGATTCTGCATTCACTTTTCCCTGGACTTTTTTCTTAGGATGAAGTGAAAGTGGAGAAAGTTTGGACGGAGTCGCTTCTTCTAATCGTGCACCCTCACCAGGAGCGTCATCGATATACGCACCGTTCAACGGTAAATCGTCAAACAAAGATTTTACTGGCACCGTTGCTGACCCAGTGTTTCCGAGCAAATGCAGAATGGCCAGAGAAACTACTGCAAAACGTTGAAATCCCATTGTTGCAAGCCTTCTTCGACCTCTCAAAGGTCCTCCCAGAGAACAAATGAAATTAAAAATCCGAAGAGCCGCCTTGGTTTACTGCCTTCATAAGATTAATGAAAGGTGACATGACGTGACAACCGGTCTCGATAAGGGCCCCACTGTAGTTGCGTCCCTTGACAGCTCTTTCCAAATTTCAGAAAAATTCCTTGAAGAATTTCAAAGAAGCGACATGAGAGTGAGTTAAGGTGCACTTAAAAGTTTTTTGCAACGATAACTTTATCTCCGAAAGTCCATTAAGGAGAATTGAATGTATCTGAATTAATTGGTGTGAGGTGTACCACCTAAGGAGCCTTTTATGAGGGGAGTTAACCCGCAAACACACCTCGATTTTTTCAAGATCTCGATTTAACAAAATACAAGAACTTTCGTGCTGTAGAAAAATCCTAACGTCGAAATTGTACTGTAGAAACTTCCTAATGTCCATATGCTAAAAGTCGGACACGCATGCGCCCCAAATCAAAACAGGCATGTCAACGATGGTGACGGTCCAGAGAATTCATTGGTTCAGATTCCTTTCCTCTCCAGATCCCAGACGTTTCTTTCCACCACTACCGTGGCCCACAGGGGCCAAAGTATCTTTTCCTTATTTTTTTCGTCATTTTAAAACAAAAAGTGAAATGAAAAACAAAAAAGTTCAAATGAAAACGTATTTTGTTTTAACGCGATCTTTAGTGCCGCTGTAACACGTAAATTCCATTTACTGGCCATGAAGCCAATCTTATTCCTAATGCGCCAATCACTCCATTCTTACGCCGTATCATAATGACTACTCAGCGATGGCGAATAAATGTGATATGTTTAAGTTAACGCGCTAATTACTAAATTACCTTAATTAGTTGTGCGTATAAATGCAATCTGCCGAAATTTTGTAGAGTTTAATACTACTCCATGCAAAATCAAGCAGAAAAAAACATTTTTTTTAACCGCGGGAATTTTTGAATTTGTTGTTTGAAACCCTTATAACAAAATCCCTTCGGAATTTTAAATTTCCCACTCCTTCATAGTCAAATACATGTTGAATTTGGGGAATGTTTTATGCTATAGTATGTTAAACTTTTATTATTCAAGCTGCAATTAGTCCATGAAGGAGTGGGAAGTTAAAATTCTGAGTGCATTTCGTTAATGGTTTGAAACAACAAATTAAATGGCGTCAAAATTCAACATTCCCGTCTGATTTGTTTTTCCCCCAATTTAGTTATGGAGTTTGCTCCAGGGCTCCAGCGGCGAAAATTAAAAATCATTAGGGACCCCCCTTTGCAATTAGTGTTACTAATTAGTGTAAAAATTAATACATTAACGACATAATATAGGGTGCATGCTTGTCCGTTTATAACTTGGAATTATGTAGGTCTCTAATTGGTAAATTTAACGGGTTAAAGTAAGTGTTTTAAGTTTAATGGTTAAAATAAGTGTTTTAACCGTGACGTCATGAATGAACAACCCCTTATTCCTGATCGCGAAAATCGACGTCACGATTTTTTACGATACGATTTTAACATCAGAATTTTTCTACAATACGATTTCGACGTTAGGATTTTCCTACAGCACGAAAGTGTTTGTATTTTGTGAAATCGAGATGTTGAAAAATTCAGGTGTATTTGCGGGTTATCTCCCCCCATACCCTTTGTGCTTAGTTTTTTTTTCACACTTTCACACCTCCCTTTTATCTACAGGATGGATGTAGGATTGCAATTACTTTGGAGTGATGGCACTCTAATGGCCATCCATAGATTAAATTAATTTACATAAATTATTGACTCTTTATTACTCATAGATGTGTAATAATTGGCTCACTTTTAAAAATTTCATTAACTTATATACTTAATCATTGAAAGAAAATGAAAGTGGCCCATCACGTTACTTAACTTTACTAAACTACTAGCTTATGACTCATACTAGTGCTAAAATTCATAAAGTGATATTAAAATATCCTAATGAGTTAATGGCAATGATTCTTGTGAACTGGTCGCTCTTTTGTTGGAAATCGTGTAGCCGTACACCCACTTTTTACATAACAAAATACCATCTTGAAATAATAATCTAATCTTGAGAATTTTACAAAAATCCCGAAGTTTTACGAAGTGCTAAAAATTTAAACAAGAGGATAACATAACTATAAAATTGGAAACTGGAAAGATGCTTAGACTTGAACTTCGTTTCCCCTTTCCCTTTTGAAGTAAGATCTGTTAAACTCACTCAGATGAGGTCCGTAGCTTGGGAGTTGTCCGGATAATGTGCAGGATTTACAGCAGAATCGGGCGTAGTATTTATTTGTACAGTAACTAGCTTTAACGATAAGGGCACAGTTAGCAAAGAACGGGTTGTCCGTGCAGTTGGGATGCAATGCCGGTCCTGGAAATTAGGGAAGTTTACATTTTCAATTGGTAGATTACGTTACGATTATTAAAAATGAAGCCCATTTAGCTTACCTTGTACTACAATGTCCACATAACTCTGTCCACTCCCGTACTCATTCCTTGCCACACACTGATATGTCCCTCCATCTTCGGACTGAGCATTATTGACTGTTAGCACGGCAGGATCACTGTTCTGTTGATTGTCCTTTTCAACATCGTCCTTGTACCAAGTGACTGTGGGGGTTGGATACCCTTCGACCTCACAATTTATTGAGAACGATGAACCTACAGGATATTCCGTGATTGGCATCACGATCCGCGTCCTTAGGGGCACTGGAAGAAAAATAATTCCCAAAATGACACAGATTCCTTCGGGATTACTCGGTGGAACTCGGCCGAGAATTCCAACTCACCCAAGTAATTGGTGTAATCCGAGACAGTCGTCGTTTCCATTCCTGGCAGAGTGTCCGTTGTTGGTAGAATGGTGGCACTCTCCGTAACTGTTTCTACTGCAATGGGACGACCAGTAGGGTGCACTGTTTCAGCGTCGTCGGTCTCTTCAACTCCATTGTCTTCTACGAGGTATTTGACAAAGTCCTCTTCCCCACCTTGAACAACTACTCCAGCACGCTTCCCTTCAACAAGGATGGTCCAACTGTCGCCTCGTCCATAACCGTTGTATGCTTGGCAAGTGTACGGACCTAGGTCCTTTAGGGTGACGAGTTTTAGAAGGAGGGCGTAGTCCTTGAGTTGTTCATATTTCTCTGATGAAAATGGAAGGAGACGGTCACCGCGGAACCAAGTGATCTGCGGTTGTGGGAATCCGAGAGCGAAGCAACGAATTGTGTAAGGCAACCCAATTGTTGCCGGCGGAAGTTGAGGGGGTGCTACTAGTCTGGTAGGAGTGGCTAACGATTCTGCAAATTCAATTACCCAGTTATCAATTAACTGATCACCAAAATTATATCTTAATTTTGTTTACCTTCCACGACAAGCTCAATATCCCTTCGGTCAAGATCAAATTGGTTTGTGGCAATACAAGTATATACTCCGGCATCGTTCATGTAGGCTCCAACCAATTGCAGCTTTGAACCCAACGAGTGGTAGCGACCCGTAGTCGTGGAAATCTGCAAAGAAATACATCGGATCTGCGAAGCAGGATTTTGAAAAAAATTTTTAATGGGGGTATCATACCGGGTAGCCATCTTTCTCCCAAGTGATTCTCGGTTCGGGGGATCCTCTTGCTAGGCACTCAAATTCAGCAAGCGTTCCTTCTTGGACCAAAACTTGAGTAGAGTCCGCTGGAGAGATGATTTGGGGCCGAGATTGGGATGGAGAGGTTGGTGGCGTGGGCGGTCTTCCAGAATCTAATGCAATTTTCGAAAATTTTCAACAACTGTTGACCAAATATATTGGATGAGCCCAATATTTCATTACCTGGGTTCACACAGTAGCCGACTGGTTGTTGCTCGGCGTTTAACTGAATGGCACACTGTGTCCCAGGTTGGCACCGTACAGATCTACATGGGTTGTAACATGAGCAAACATGACAATCGTTCACAAGCTCCGTCTGTACACCGTATGGACATTTGATGGTCGCACATGTCGTGGTGTCACATCTGGATTCTGCGTCTTCTCCTCCTAAGGAGGACAAAACATACATTAAATTTGGAACATTTTACCATTTTGTGCAGGCGTGCAAATTAAGAATTGTGGTTTGCCTTGAGGCATGCGAGTGTGCAGGTGCTTTCAAAACCGAACGCTTGAAATACCTTCGTAGTCGCTACTTTCGGCCAAATGCACTCCCCTGCTACTCCTTCTATCGCAAAACTCCATGCAAATGCGCTGGGACTTAAAGCGATTAAAGTTCCCATCACAACCGCCATAGACAAAGGGAATACAAGACCTGGATTCGCTTTCGTAGAAATAGCGCCGAATTTCCTGAGTACAATTTCCAGGCTGCAGTGGCAAGTTACAGATTACTGTACAAAAAACCGTTAACTTCGTTAGAACCCGAAGCAATTTTGTAAGCACAATTTGTACCAAGCCGAAGCGCGTGTGGGTAGCGTCAATTACTCGAAAGAAATTGTTTAGAAGGAGATTACCCTCAGGTAAATTTGTGGTTGTCAGATATGGTTGTTCCTCTCGGTCGCGGTCGCGGTCTCGCTCGGCTTCCGGATCCCTCCGAAGGCAAGTATGCTCACAATCGTCCTTGGTACTGAAGCGATTCCCATTCCCACCACAGCCCGAGTAGTACATGAGGTTGCACATTTGTTCTGATGGGGAGTAGTAGTATTTCTCAATACGCATGCGACATGGTCCAATGTCAGACGGGTCATTGCAGACATCTTTGAAATAAATAAAGCACAGGTTAGTTAGAATTCATTTTCTGCCGAGTTTCGACCTTAGAAGGAAGCGTACTTACCCACTCCTCTATATTCGCCACACCGTTGCTCGCACTCTTCTGAAGAAGAAAATCGGTTCCTATTCCCAGCACACCCGCCATAAATGAACGGCTCGCATTTGGAATTTTCGGGATTATAGTAGAAGCTTGGGAACGCCGCTCGACATGGCCCAGTTTCCGGTGGTAAGTTACAATGGTCTATCAAAAGGAAGGAGGGAAAAGTGATTAGTCGATTTTACTGGATGATTCACTTGGACATAATCAAAGCAAAGTACCCCCAGTATCCTCTTGTCGGTCTGGTTGTCGTTCAGGTTCACGTTCGTCAACGGCCACACTTGTGGTGTCAACTGGTGGTAGCTGTTGTGAATCTTCCCTATTCCTCTTGCATCTTTCCTCGCAAAGTTTGAGCGTGTCAAATTTATTACCATTCCCTTGGCATCCAGAGTACTGAAACTCGAAGCAAGAGTCGTAGTCACGGTGGTAGTAAAATTGCTTGAAATTCTTGCTGCACGCGCCAGGGAGGACAGGTAATGAACAAGGATCTGTGGTGCAATATGTTTATTAATAAATAAAGTTAATCCGTGAAGAGTTAGAAAATTCATGAATATACCTTGTACATCTCTGCATTTATTTTCACATTCATCCCTCGTTCCAAAACGATTCCCATTCCCGGCGCACCCGAAGTAAGTGAATTCCTTACAGATCCCATCCGACGTGTCATAGAACCAATTCGTGCTTCGATCGCTGCAAGGGCCAGGGTCGGCTGACAGTAGGCAATTATTTCGATCAAAGTCCTCGTGCTTAATGTTCCGGTCGCAGCGCCCTCTGCATTCATCAATGCTATAGAAGTTGTTGGCATTCGACCCGCATCCGGAATACACAAATGGACGACAAGCGGCTGAATAGCTATCGTAGTAGTATCTTTCCGTGTAGCTCGTGCATTCTCCAGGGGCTGGTGGAAGAGAGCATGTGGGGTCGCCTGGAAAAAATTGGAAAGTGTAACACGAGTGTCAGAAAATCTGGTCAAAGGTGCCAAAATGTGGATTCTTATCAAGATTACCCAACAAGGCCGAAGGACAAGTGATTTCGCAATCATCCCGACTGGCGAAGCGATTCTTGGTCCCACCGCATCCGGAATAGTAAAAAGGCAGGCAGCGACTCTCATAACTTTCATAGTACCACATAGCCTCCTTGGCGTTGGAATTGTCAGGGCATTCACCCGCGGAGCGCTGCTCGTAGCAAGACTCTAAGGGGGAAAAGAATAAAGTTTAATTTTTATTTTGAATTAATTTGAACAGGATTTCTCATTTAGTTTACCAGATTTTCCACTACAGACAAGTTCACACTCGAATTTGGACACAAAGCGATTACTATTCCCCCCGCAGCCGGAGAAATTGAACTTAAGACAAGTAGCAAGGTGGGGATCATAAGCGTATCGCTTGAGTGTGGCGTTGCATGGACCAGGATCTGGTGGAGATATGCAGCGCTCTAACAAAGCTATTTGGACGACAACAAACATGACAATGGTTATCATCAGACAAGAACAAGACGACAAGTAAGTTAGACAATAAATTTATTCTGCATTCAAAGCACCAGGAAAGCCATGGCATACCTCTGGTCCGTCCATCGCTGCTACATCGATGGGTACATTCATGGTCGGTCAGGAAATTGTTGGGGCTCGCCTTACATCCACCGTAAACAAATTGAGTACATTTCGCAACTTCCTTGTCATAAGCAAAGCGAGTGTAGTTTCCTTTGCAAGGTCCAGGAGTAATCGGAGTGTCACATGGATCTGGAATAAACTCGACACAATTAGTTTCCTCAAAAAGTGACAAATCATGTCATATCCTTTCAGAAGTATCATGGTGCCTCACCAATCCTGTCATCCACGAGACACCTATTTTCACACTCTGCCCTCGTCGCAAATCGGTTGTTATTCCCCAGACATCCGCCATAGATAAACGGTGCGCAGATTTCGCGTTGTGAGTCATAGTAGTAAGATGGGTAGTATCCTTCGCAGGGACCAGCCACACGTGGGAGCAAACAGGCGTCTGAGAAAATTTTTTTTTTCAATTTTCAATTCATAGGGTAAACGGCGAAAACAAACCTCTTCCTTCCGGCTCCACGCAAGTGCTCTTGCATTCATCCTGGGAATTGAACCGATTCCCGTTGCCCTCGCAGCCACCCCACCAGAAACGAGAACAGCCGCCATACTCCATGTCAAAGAACCACTTGACAGTAAAGTTCCGACAAGGACCACGGACACGGTCCAGCCCACATACCTCTAGAAAATACATGAAATGAAAAAAATAAAATAAACGAAAACAAAGTGTCAGAAGCAATTGAACTTCCTACCTCCGGGGTTAACAACTTCCACTCCACACCCGCCAAAATTTTCTGCAGTAGCTTCCGTTGATCCATCGGGGCAACATCCGAATTCAGATGACTCACAACCACAAGTTGTCCCGTTGCCTGCTGGAGTCTTCCTGTCTGGACAGCATCCACCACTTGTAAATTCGCAGCCACACCCTGGAAACACGCTTCATTAGTATTTCATGGAAAAATTTAAACGAAAAACAGCGAAAAAAAAATCAACATTACCTTCTTTATTAGGCCCTTTAGCAATGGTGACGCCATCATCGCAACAACCTGGGGGGAAAATAGGTTCTTAGGTAATTCCAATTAGAATTCTGATATCGCTAAAAGGGTGGACATTTTACCAGTGCGAAATGTGAGGCATGGACACCCAGCGTATTCAGGACCCGTGGCGTTCGTGTAGCCATCCTCACAACAGCCATGTTCGCTGTAGATAAAATGATAGGATTTCAGCCAAGAAAATACAATTGAATCCTTTCCCAATTGAATTTTTACCTAAACTTGCAACCACACCCAGTTGGTGTAGCTGCAGTGGTATTGTCCGGACAGCATTTCCAAGGACTTTCCATGCAACTGCATCCTAAGAAGTTAATGGGCAAGTTATTTGAACTTAATTCTTAACATTTAATCTAGGTGATGAAAGGGAATAAAAAGCACCTTCTCCACGAGCGCCTTGTCTGGGTGTAATGTTGTCGGCACAACATCCGAATTCCTACAAACAAGATGGAAGCAGTTAAAGAGAATTATGGTCAAAGGTAAACTTTAAATCTAAACTTACGGAGTTGAGGCAGCAACCCTCCTTGTTGGGACCATGAGCGGCTGTGGAATTGTCATCGCAGCACTTATACTTGCTGGCGCTGCAGGAAACGTCTTCCTTGTCAGGAGTTGTAGCTATGAAATATTGAAACGATTTTAAAATACGACATCAGGCAATGAAGGGTTTCCAGCGAACTTACTTGTGGTGCCCTCGACTTCCTCAACTTTCTCACATCCGTCATCCGTGTTTCCGGTTCGTGCGCTTTTCTTGTCAGGACAACAACTGTATAGAGTCTTAGCGCAATCAACCGTTTTACACTTCTTGTTCTTCCCTTTTGCAGGAGTAACTCCGTCCGGACAGCAGCCAAACTTGGTCTCTTCACAGGTTTTGGGCGTTTTGCATCCTGGAGAAAGAAATAATGAAAATGTTACACTTTCAACAAGATTTTAATTCGACAATTTATTACCTGCTCCAAAAGGTCCCTTTGCCACGTCTTTGCCATTGGGACAACATCCATACACCTCGGCAGAGCAGTTGACTGGCGCCCGAGGTTTGCAAATGGGCTTCGATTCCAGGCCGGCGGCTAGATCAGGAAGAAGCGGAGCTGAAAGTAAAAGAAAGACATTTAGCTTACGTTATAATTATTAGAAATTAGACACAAAAAGCAGAAGCTACAGTCCCAATTCAAAAATTCACAAGGGAACACAACAATGAGGCTGACATTGAATTGAAGACAACACAACATTGACGAAATTCAATGGGTCCCAATACCTGGGCTCCTGCCAGATCCACTACCACTTCCACTTGGTTGGAACATGTCAACGATATCCTCTCCACTTCCGGATCCAGAACCTGACATCATGTCACCTGATCCACTTGTATTTCCAGAACCTGACTCAAATTCCATCATTAATCCAGAACCTGAGCCGGATTCTCCAGAAGCACCCGATCCCATCATATCTCCGGATCCGGAAATCATATCATCTGACCCAGAGCCGCTGCCCGTTTGATCTCCCGAACCGGAACCAGAGCCCGACGGCATGCCAGACCCCGAACCAGACATGTCACCGGATCCAGAACCACTGCCCATCATGCCGGAGCCTGAAGCAATTTCCTCCTTGTCGCCAGATCCTGAACCCGAGCCTGAGGCAACGTCCATTTTGTCCCCAGATGCTGAACCGGAGCCTGATGCGACATCCATTTTGTCGCCAGACCCTGAACCCGAACCTGAGGTAACATCCATTTTGTCGCCAGATCCTGAACCCGAGCCTGAGGCAACGTCCATTTTGTCGCCAGATCCTGAACCAGAGC
>JAQIWD010000923.1:0-15675 GCA_034694825.1 Anurida granaria
TAATAATTGGTTCACTCTTGCTCAAGTATTAATTCGGAATTTTAATTTGGAAGTGCTGAAAATAAAGCCAAAAAACTGACGGTACTTAATAAAATCCAGGGACTAAAAGCTACTTTATTAATCCATCAGGATTCCGACTGAAGAAATTACCATTTCGGGCAACAAAATTGTAAACCCACCACCAATGGCCTTTCTGTAATATCTGTCAAAAATGTTTAAGTTCAATTTGAGGTCACCTTGGTCACTCATGAATTCATTAAGCAAACTTTCCATTGTTGTAGGTGCGCCAGCTAGAAAATGAAAGTGAAAAATCCTTATCAAATTGACTTTGGCGAAGGTGAAGAAGATTATGGGTCTCTGCAGAAGCAAACCGAACCCAAGAGATCAGGCAGATTCTTATTCCCCTTCTTGTAAGCACATCATATGTTTTTCTCGAAAATATATTATGGTCATATATATGTAAAAAAAAAATATCCCAACATATATATATAATATATATACATGGCCAAAACGTCATTTCCTTTTCAGGCACTTTTCAGTTGCATTGACACTCAATTTTGCTAGGTGGGTTCGTAGAAAAGGAAATTAACCGAATTTGTTCCATTCATTTCAGACGCTGATAGTAGTGGTATGGCTGCCTCGACTGAACTGGCGACATTTGCTGCTGGATGTTTCTGGGGCGTCCAGAAATTCTTCAAGAAGGAATTCGGAAGTGCCGTGCTGAGGTCAAGGGTTGGGTACACGGGCGGTGGCTCGGCGAACACAAATTACAAAGAAGTGTGTGGTGGAAACACTGGTCATGCTGAAGCCCTGGAACTCCAGTTCGATCCGACAAAAACTACGTACGAACTACTCGTGACCTACTTTTTCAGGGTTCATGACCCAACGACTAAGAACAGGTACAGTAGTAACAAGCTCAGCGCCGATACTGCCATCATTTACACTGGAACAACGGAATGTGAGGGTAGTCCTGGATAACTGGATAAAGTGTAAATTATTTGTTACAGGCAACAGAATGACGTTGGAACGCAGTACCGATCCGCAATTTTTTATCATTCCGAAGAGCAGAAGCAGATTGCTGAGAAATTGAAGAAAGAATTGCAATTTCACTTTAAGAATCCAATTGTCACTGAGATCGTGCCAGTGTCAGCGTTTATTAACGCTGAGGACTACCATCAGAATTACTTGGATACGAATCCAAACGGATACTGCAGTCACAAGCTCCAGTGGTAGACTGTCAGATCATGCGGCAATATTTTGAAACCAGACGAACCAGGCATTTTACAAAACTTCCGTCAAAGCGCAATGACAATTACATATCACAAATTCAAATAAATTAAAATTATTTGGGAATCACAAATAGTTTCTGCTACAAATTAACTAAATTTTAAATTAAGTACAGTACCAAAGAATCTGTTGCTGGTGCGCAGGCGGCAACGCGCTTCAGTGAGCAGCGATTAGTAGGTCGAGACCTTTTATTTCTGGATTGAGTTCAGAATAGTATCCACAGCACTTGAAAAACTTTGGGAGGTGAGATCAGGGGGCGGAGAAATGCTGCCTTCGTCACCTTCTTGATACTTTCCAGTTTTCACGAGGATTCCTAAGATACCCAGTTCCATCGCTCCTGCTATGTCATCAGAAACATCCTGGAAATTGGAGACAAGAGGTTGCGTTCGCGTTCCTCGTGATTAATTATGAATAGTAGCTAACTCACATCTCCAATCATCACAGCCTCGCTCAGCTCGCAACCTGTAGATTCCACGGCACTGGAGAAAAATGCTGGAGCCGGTTTCCCAATCACTGTCGCCTCCTTTCCTGTTGCGAACTCCAGGGCCCTTACGAAAGGACCTGGTCCCAGGGACAGCTCAACCCCATCCCGGTAGTACTTCCCTTTATGAATGGCTATCAACTCCGCACCCGAATGAACAAGTCTAAATGAAATAAAATCAGCGATTACCCAAGACACTTCAGCCTTATCCTCCAGCAGCGTTATCTTGATGTTGACATTCAACTAACCTGAACGCTGTATTCAAATTTCCATAATTGAGTTCCGTTCTAGACAACCCTATCACAACGGCATTAAGATTTTCAGTATTGACCCCTTGAAAGTCTTCCATCGCTTCCGAGTCAATTATCATGAAAGGATTCAAATCTAAAATAGAAAAAGTTCCAGATTAAGTTAATTAACTGAACGCAAACGCCGCACGTTCAATTGGGCAATCATTTACTGTAAACCTACTCCGCTTCTGGACGAATTCCCTTGCTGCGATGAGACTCGTAAACATTTCTTCTGGTTTTATCTGAAACCCAATTTTGGCCAGTCGCTCCATTATACATCGTCTGGATTCTTTGGTCGTGTTTGTAACAAACCGAACTTTAAGCCCGACATCCCGTAACCTGAAAACAGTGTTGTCAATAAAGATCAGCAATTAATTTTTGGACCTTAATTGGGTGACAGTCAAAGCGTTTACTCACACCTTTGAAGCGCTTCAGCAGCACCTTCAGTGGCGACAAGTCCAACATGCAGCGTCCCGCTTAAATCAATTAGTACACACTTGACATTTGCAAAAATTCTTTTATTTTCACTGGTCAATGCTTTTTTTAGCACGCCAGTAGTGCCAGACGCCATCCCAATTTCTCCTTTCTCGCCCAACTCTTGTTCAACTTTGTTTGCAATTTCAGGCTAATTGTTTCATTTAGTAAAGTTAGTTGGTTTTAGAATACAAATTGAATCAAAGACTGAGTTGAAATAGTTCCCGCCCGCCTCAAGAAAAACTCTGCGAATTTGACAAAGGTCATAAGAAATCTTCAGTTATGATGATCAGACTTTTTACTATTTAGAATGATTTCGCATCGGTTGAGAATTCTATATACCTTGGAGAATCACAGTTTTAGCATAAATTTTATAAGATGTTTAGTAATTTGTAACAGATTTTTACTAATACTGACACAGGGCTGAAATTTATTGAATTTCTAAAGCTTATAAGTCATTTTGGCCTGAAATTAGAGGCACCCGTGAACATGAATTATTGTGTTAATAATTTGTGTGCACAGTGCACTGCACGGAAGCAATTCTGTACGCTTCCGTTTAGGACAGAACACAATTAGTTTTGAAGCTGAAGTCGCCGTCGAGTGGAACTTCTACGGGGATTTTGATAGGGCATGACGATGGCGGCGAGGCTTCTGAATTAATCGATGACGCTTTCACTTGTTTTGCTATATCACAACCGGGTTGCGAGGTCGCTTCTTCCTGCTCACCGACAAATTTTAACGCCGCGTCCCAACCGGATTGGATCAGCGAATTCTTCTGACTCACCGAAATATTGAAATCCAGTGTCCCGATTTCGAGCGTATCGATGTAGATTGTACGAAGTCGGTCAACTCCGCGCATATGCTGAATCAGTTGCTGGTTGACATAAAGCGCTGATTCCAGAATAGCTCTTGAATAATCCCAAACCCCACAAATGTCTTCACGATGCTCAGGAGTTGGATTGGCCACACCTTTAAAATAATCTTACATCAACTACTATTCATTTTCAAACTGGAAGCTTTTGCTGTTGGAAAACATACCATGAATCATGTTCATTTCCTGTGATGTGGCCAAGTAAAATCCCAGCGTCTCCATGTTATACTCCGAAGTGTCAAAGATCTTGACTGGATAATTCTCTGCGATTCCCCCATCAATCCAGAGGTCATCTTCAAAACCTTTCGCAAGCACAGCGGCTCCGTATTCATTCTTGACAAAGTACTGATATGGTGAGAACAGGAAAGGAATTCCCATTGAAATTCGGACGGAGTCGGCAATGATTGCTTTTGGCGTGGTGAGCCAACAGAAAGTCATCGCTGATTTCGTGTTCAAATTAAATCCGACGACGTAGAGGTCCTTAAACTTGACCTCCGGCTTCCTTTCTCTCAGAACATGGAGTTCCTCAAAAGTACAATTCCGGATGTCCGTCCTTTTATAGACCAATTCCTCCAACCAATCCCGGATGTCCTTTCCAGGAAATAATCCCAAATTATCCCGAAGATCCAGGAGGATGGCTGGAGCCACAAATGGGAGCGCGTTGGGTGTCGCTGGATTTGTCATCATGGCATCCTTGAGGTTCAGGATCGTTTTCCTAGAGACACGGGAGTTTGCGTCGTCGAGGAAGATTTGGACGTCGACTGTCAGGATCGTGGTCAACTCGTCAGTGGAGTAGTTTAGGGCCAAGGCTAAGGCTGTCATCGCGCCTGCCGACGTCCCAGCTACACGCTCCACTTCATCAAAGTCAAGGTACTTTAAGTCTCGGAGGGCACCCACGGCCCCTAAATAAGCAATTCCTTTGACGCTTCCGCCTTGGAACACTAAATTGCGCTTCTTCTTCAACATGATTCAATAATTAACTTCTGGTTCAATGATTTAATTTAAGGTTATATAAACAGACACCAAAATAAAATGTAGAAAAATAGTGTGCCCCGCCTGCCTTAGCCCACTGAACTGACAACCACCGTCAGCTGAGGAGCTCAGAATCGAGACCAGTGTGACGTCACATGGCAAGGAATAATGAGGACAAAATAGCCTACTTCGGTAAACAAAAAAGATAAATCATCGCGTCCTTTCGCAACTTTTCCGCGAGGAATTCGTAGAACTTCACGATATTTTGGAAAAACTAAATACTTTTTAACACAACATAAAAATATTGAACACGGTGAGGTTTTTTTCAGCAAGTAGAAGAGGGAAGGCCTGATGACCCCTAGCATTTCATAAACCGTTGACCGTGTTTGAGAGCCGAAAGCTTTCTAAACAAATTAATTAGTTATTCATTGGAAAATTCAAATCGAAACTTTAAAAAAAAGTTGAATATCCAAGCAACTAGTTATTGACCCAGAGAGTTAACAAGGGGAAGGTCACATGCAACTATTGATCACTGGAAAATTAAAAAGCGCATTGCAAAATTGATTACTTTTATGATGCTATGGAACAAAAATTGTGGAGTGCTTAAGTCCTATATAGTTATGTTAGTTAATTCGGAAATTTTAAAGTAAATTTCCAAGCGCAGAAAGCAATCTCTGCAAATGAATAAATCTCTGTAAATGAAATGTGATAACTTCCATGCTTACTTTTAACGCCGAGGATACTGAAAATATTTAGGCCAAAATACCAAGTGGACACTACGAATGCCATACGTTTATATCATAAAGCGCAGAGCGCAGATAACTAAACAATGAAATCAACTCCAATTGGACTGTGTGTGACGTGGCATAAGCTTACGAACTAATAATGCAATTCAACACTTGTAAAATGCAATTAAGAGAGGATTTTGGGAACTTTGTCATTTTTGGAAAAAATTAATGAAATTACTAAACTGAAGCAAAGGAGGGGACTGTCAAAACCATACGATTCGACCGCTTAAAGAAATACAATTCATTTCTTGTAAAATGGGAGTAAAAGAGAGGATTTTGGTAACTTTTTCATTAAAAAAAATATTGGAAAAATTGGAAATACAAAAGCAGATTTTGGAGACCATGATTCTGAGGATGACCCTATGGAGGTCGATTCATAAAACAGCAGTTTTCAACTGTCCACCCACCCACTTGTGATTCCTCTACGAAATATCAATTATCTTCATTGTTTTGTTTCCAATAAAAATGTCAGAATTAGGGTTCCAAACATGCCACTTTTCGATTTCGCTAAAAATTGGCACAACTGCTAGATAGGACATCCTGATATTTCAATGGGCTACTTGGGTCACCACCACTAATGGTCATCATGGGGAAACTAACGTCTTTGCTTTGTTCGATTGGGCGGAAAATTGGCAACTTCAGTTATCCTAACAAGTTTTAAATGGAGCAAATCGACCTATAGGACTTCACCCGGCTCACAACCCATTCACAATCCATCACTAAATGAAGGCACATTTAGTTACTTCACAGGTCAAGTCCTTGGTCCATTTAACATTGGTCTGTGACCCAAGGAAGATTTCTGCGGAGTTTTGCCGAAATTTAACACAGACACGTTGGAAACGTTAGTGCCCGTTGGTGAATTTGGGTCACCCGGGTGGTCAGGTCAAATGGGACCAAAATAATTTGTAACATTAAATGTGGTAATATTGCTTTTTTAACCATTTTTGCAATTTGTATGAACTGGATAAACAATTATAATTCACTTTATTAATTCACGTTCACATAATATATTGCAACAGTTAAAGTTATTATTTATATAAGGAGGTATTAACACAGTTTCATTTAAATTACACTCAAATTGACAATTAATTGACACCCATTGATTTCTTTTAGACGTATTGGAATTGGAGTTTATAATAAAATTAATTAAAACTAACTAACCGAGCTGGTAAAGATGTTAATTAATTAATAAGGAGACAATCTCATGTGTAATAGGTATTGCAAGAAGAGTTTGCATGTAATAAGATGCAGTTCACAGTAACAGTAAGTATAGTGGAAAGTATTCATTAAGTCTTGCGTGGAAAATACCCTATGAGGGCAGCAAAGTTTGACATTTTCTGATTCTCGTTGGGAAGATCAAAGTGAAGGCTTTAACAAAGGGTCCAGGAACAAAATGAGGATTCATAGAGGACGCTATATCCATATTTTTGCACAATTAATTGAAGGTTTGGAATTAATGAAAATCTTAGCCAGAAAAAGCTGACGCCGCCGCGTGAAAACGAAGCTCCGGCGTGAACCAGTGAGCAAAGGGGGATGGAGAATTGGATTGAACTCACCCGTGGGTGATTAGTAATTTTAAGGGTAATAATTAATTGATTAGTCCGTCACAACCTTACTGCATAGAACTTGTAGTTCTGCATGCATCATCAGTGAGTTACTTGTAATTGATCCTTTCGTAGAGTTTAAGGTAGGTTATGGTTAGGTAGTGAGAATGTTGTCTTTTGGCTTGAACCGCCAGTTTAGGCTCATTTAGAAAATCAGGCAAGTGACATGACAGTAATTGTCGGTACATGAATGGCCTATGGTTAATTTTAGTCGCTTGTAACACTTACCAGCTAACAATGAATCAAAGGCCTAAACTAGAATTTCTAGTTACTAAACAGATAAACAGGTGAAGAAAAAAGTACGAATAATGAGACGTATATTTAAATTTTGATAAAGAATTGAAGCTTCTTGATTTCAGAACAAAAGACATAAGAGAGCTCTTTAGAAAGTTCAAATGGATGAAGATACGAAGATATTATGTGGTTACCCTCCTTCATTTTGGATGAAGATGATGATGCAGTGTGTATGGGAAGCGTCGTAATTTTGAAGCCAGAAACCCGTGGCTAATTAAATGTATTGAATAAACTCAGGATTTAAATAGCTAAAGCCGTAAAACTCATTCTGGTTCAAGTTCATCAAAAATAGTTTATCAGTTGGGGTCAAATCAATTTTCTCTGACGTGAACTGATTATCGAAATTACTAACATCCTTCCGATGTTTCTGCAAAGAGAAAAAAAGGCACCACGCATGATTGATGATCCCGTGAATTTAGACGTGTTGAACAAGAACAAAATGCAAAATGGAATTCAAGGGATGATTAATTGTGCCTGCAATTAATGGTATCACAAGACAGTTCGCTCAATCCCATCATCCTCATCCTCCTCTGGTATCGCATCACCCGGGTATTGGAGAAAGTAGGGATTAGCATAAGAAAATGATTTGAACTCCTTCCCAGTCATGTTGGACAAAATTAAATCCGCATTAGCATCAGGAGGTGTTAGGGCAGTTGACGTTTTCGTAAAAATTGGATCAAAATTTTCAACTGAACGAGGATCTTTCTATAAATCGAAAAAGAAACAAAAGAAACGAAAAAATAAATAAAACAAAATAAAATAAAAAATAAAATAAACGCAAGGATTGCAAGAAACAAAGCAACTCCGGAAACACTCGGCACGTTTCGGGCGGCATCGACTCAACTCGGGTCCCGGGTTGTTGACTTATGCTACGGTCACTTACAATTCTGGGTTTCCAAGGCGGTTGTACTTCTCTTGACTCAATTTTGTACCAGTCCAATCGTCGGAAGAATGAATGACTCCTAATTTCCTCTTCCCCGCAACTAGAGCATCCGAGTCTCTTTAATGGATTTTTAATTAGGAATCCCTTGATGATCTCTTTACTCTCCTTGGATAAGTTCTTTGGGTAGGCTACATTATGATCTGTGATGGAAGCAAAGAGTTCTTCTTCATCCTCACCCTACAAAAAAGCGCAACATACTCCGTAAGCGTAGTTTTCAAGGAATGACTCGGAATGACCCGCACTTACTTCAAACGGAGGTTGTCCACATAGCATTTCATAGAGCAAGACACCGTAGGCCCACCAGTCAACAGATTTTCCATAAGGTTGATACAAAATAATCTAAGAACCAAAATATTATTATAAGCTCGTCCCTTCCTAAATGAGGCTAATGGAATTGGATTTCTGAGGTTACCTCCGGGGCGATGTAATCAGGAGTTCCACAAAATGTTTTCGTAAGTCCTTTCCCATCAAAGATCCCTTCCTTGCACATACCAAAATCAGCAATCTTAATATGGCCGTCTTGGTCCAACATCACGTTATCCAGTTTCAAATCTCGGTAAATTATTCCGTTTCGGTGCAAGAAAAACAAGCCAATAGCAATCTCAGCTGCGTAAAATCTATGTCAGGAGAACAAAAACAGGGGGGTGACGCTCATCTTCAGGTTCCTATCAGCCAGCGGCATCTCCAGTCAAAACGTGTATTAACTTACGCTGCGACGGGTTCTTTGAACTTTCCAAATTGTTGGATCTGGTACATCAAGTCTCCTAAAAAAAATAAAGAATGAAATTAGGAGCTTGATCAGGAATTTTATGGGAATTTAAGTTTCACTTAAAAAAAAAAAATTTCGATTATACTTAATTTTGAACTTACCACCGTTAACATATTCCATGACAAAGTATAAGCGATCCTACATGCAGAAGAAAACACACACTTCAGTACTAAAATTTCCTCGATCGACACATATGTCAGTAACCTTTGACCTCACCATTGTTTGAAAACAGGAATGGAGCTGGACGAGGAAAGGGGGTTTCGAACTTAAAGCCAACACTCGCTTTTCAATCATGGTGCACTCGATGTCGTCGTCTTGGATGATGATATCTTTTTTCAGAATTTTGATTGCGTAGAGCTCATCCGTTCCTTTCCGCTCTGCCATCATGACCTAGAAAGGCGGAAAAATATGAACGGAGAAGCACGATCGCTGCTATAGCCAGTCGCCGCGGCATCTTTCAAAGAGTTGACAAAGAGGCGTACTGGGTGCCGCTGCTTTAATTACCTTGCCAAATGAGCCTTTGCCGAGGACCATAAGGAAATTAAAATCTGTTGAGCGTATGATGTCCTTCTTGCTCATATTATGCAAGATTTCTTTATTATCTGCGACAGGTGAGACGATGGATGCTTTCTATGAATAAAAGATTTCCATCAGTACACACTATGAGGAGGAATAATAAGCAGATCTGGATCTGCACGGCCACTTACCCTCATTTGAAGTTTGATGTCATTAATTAAATCAATTGAGTCTTCTGGAACTGTAAACGAGGGAGGAATTTAGGCTGTGCGTCATTCTATTATGTCCAAATGTAAATTTCTAACTCGAGAATTCCTTAAGTGGAGCAATTAGTTACCTGGAACATTGTAGTACTCCCCTTCATCTTCGGTCAACAATTTGAACCATCCGTTAACAGGGTTCTTGAGGATCTCACTGATACCAAAGGAAAGGGACCCCATGAAATCGTTACGGCTCGTCCGATCCCAATCCCATAATTCCAGAAGTAATCGTCTGTCCTTGTCCTCCGGTTTTAAATCACTGAAATCCAACAAATTGGGCATGATAAAGGTCCAAAAGCTTCCAAACTGCCCTAAACTTCTAGAAATTCTAAGAAAACGTCCGACCTACAATGTAATGGTTTCATTCCAAATTGGATTGAGATTATTCTTGATTGTCCGAGTCTTCTTTTTGATGCCGTCAGTATCCGGAATGAGCTTGATTTTAACGTAAGGATCAGAGAGTCCATTCGGATCCATTGGAATCAAGTTTCGAGCCTCTTTGACTATAATTTATACAAACAGTGTATGCTTGAGTGGAAAGCAGGAGCGAAGGTTCAGAGGTCAAGTATTTTGAATGAGTTGTGGAACAATTCCGTACCTTCGATAACCAATTTGCTTCCGACACAATTGATCATGAGCTGAATCCGGCCACGACGCTCCGTGTGATCACAACCGCATAAATTCGGGACGCTGATGACACATTTTTTGTGAACGTTCATGTCACACGCTGCAGAAAATCAAAACATCTGTCACACTACGCTTATCGGCAAATTCTAGCAGCAAGCGGAAGTTTATTTTTGAGCTAACGAAAAGCTAAAGCGGTTACACGTAGCGACATTGCTAACATGGTATATATCCCGTACCCGTGCAATTAAACCCGTCCGCTGACAAGCCATGCAGAAGAGAGCCACAATGGTCGCAATAGACTGGGCCAACAGAATTAAAGTTATCCCAAATATGTCTCACACAGGAAGCCTTTGTAGCAATACAGACAGAAAACAAATCGTTTAGGATTGACCTTTAAAGTTGTAAATTTTTAAAACAAAAAACATAGTGTTTAGACAAGACGATACAAAAATGGGAAGGCAAATCAATATTTTCTGAGTGAAAACGGCATAGGTTAACATGTTTTCACCTTTTGCCAATATTTGTGGTAGGAGGGGAATTTCTTGAATAGTTTTCAAAATTGTTTCAGTTCGATGGGAAACAGAAATCGGGAAGAACGCTTTTGGGGGCCGACACATGAGAACGTGACAGATTCAATACAAAAGAAGTGAAAAGCAGAAGCCATCCCAATGCATCAATTATGTATGCTCAGAAAAAACTCTGAATTTGGCTAGATATTGGAGGAAGTAGGCCAAGCCAATTAGGAGTGCCGAGGCATGAATTCTTGTAAATCTGGTCTTATAGAGACCAGGTAAATCTTGGTGATCTCCCCCTGCCTACCTGTACACTTTTGGCCTTGATGAAGAACGCCATAGAGCAATGAGCCACAGTGATCACAAAATGTAGGACTGGAGTACGTGTGGGACTTAAACTTATGCTTAGTTCGGGTATCCTAAAAAGGGATATCAGAAATACATGGTTTTCAGTATACGTCTTTACAGTTTTTGGTCAAAATCATACTCATCAACCGAACCGTACGCTTGTCATCATAAATTCGCTGTTTATAGTCCACTTACATCTGAGTCAGCACCCTTGTCAGCACCCGGGCAGTTGAAAGAAACAAATTCATGGCATCGCTTGTGTACCACAAAGCTACACACTAAAGTCACAAAAATGGGGTTACTCATGTCCAACAATGTCTGGCGATGTTAATAAGCAGCAATTTACCTTGACATTGGTAACCCTGCTTCCCAAATCCCCTGCAAGGAAAAAATATGGTTAATAACTTTTGTTATGTCACCGGGTTTTTTCGTCAGAAAGGAATTTTGGACAGGGAAAAGGATCATGAAAAAGTCTAAGCTTCTTAAAGCTCCGATCTCAAGGGCACTTGATATTCCTGGATATAACCGGGTAAATACGATATAACGCACTTACCAAATGAAGTCCTTGCAATGGGAACAAAACGTGGGCTGCTTGAAGAAGCGTGGTATAAACTTATGGTTTTTGATTTCAAAGATATTCTTTTTCTTGAGTGCTCCTTTGCGTGCCCGCTTGAAACCGACCCGGAATGAAGAATCCGAATCTGCAGAACCTGATCGATCATCCCCGCCACCGCTTCCACCACCCATCATACTCGGTTGATTACTGAAAGCAAACAATTTCCGTAAATCAAACATTAAATCAATACAACAGCGATTCTTAGCCCCACCACCAGCAACCAATAATTGCAGACTGTTAGTCTGCTCCGCACCCCATGGTTGTTTTCTTTTTGTTGTTTACTACTACGTCAATGCAAATGGCAATAATGAAATACTGCAAAACTAAACACTTCCCGCAGGGAATCCTCAAGAAATCTTCTCACGGCGGAAGGTAAATTTGGAATGAGAAGCAAGTGAGATCTTCCTTCCCCAACCAAGACTTTTGAATGATTACTATTGGAATTATAGAATTAAGTCGTCCACCAAGCAGAACGCAAACCTGTTTCTTCCCGTGTGCTAACAACAACAGTCAACAATCGACAACGTTTTTGCTCAACGGTTTTTCCATGGCTTCTTGCTAAAAATGTGCTCTGGGAACTGGAGAAACTTCTGAGAACAGGAGATGGAGAGTGACAGTGGCCGGTCGTGCCAAAAACTTACAAAGGCTTCCTTTAATTTTGAACCCTGATTTTTGCTACTACCGTGTACAACACGTGGAGTGGTAACAAGAGTGAGGGTTCCCATAAATTGGATGCATTTAGGAAGGAGGAGTGTACTTGTGATTGGTGGATTTGGCAAAATGTTTGCCTTTCTCCCCAAATTGGCACTTGTATCGTCCACTTTCTGCGACTGCACTGCTACTGCTTAAAAAATAATGAAATTTCTCCAGGAGGAAAACGAGGGAAAGTGGATGGACTCCCGGTGAAAGAATTTGGAATTTACGACTACACGACTTTTCATTGTCGAAACCACGGCGGCGGTTATTTCCAGAGTCCAATCCCAGCAAACCTGGAGAGGAGATTGAAAATTCCATCGAACGAAATCAACTATTGATATCCCGCTCTTCCAGAAATCTTTCCAGCACTAACAAAAGCACTTTCCCCATAAGTCTAATTTAATAATGAAATAACTTTCGGCAAGTCCCTAATGGCCTTCATGCTTTATTTTTGGCGTCGTTCTCCCGTCCAACTACAAAGCATGGCAGTATAGAGATGTGGATAGGAGGGCAAGAGTCATTGTCGTCACTACCGTCACCCCCGGTGACATCCAAGGCAGAATGGGAATTCAATGGTGACAGAGGGATATAGTAAACTTTACAATTTAATTAAGATGGACATGCCCTCTCGGGGAGTCGTCAGTGTGACAAGGAGAAAGTAGATATTGTCATTTGATGAAAAAGCTCATTCCGTGCAGCTCAAAAGGAAGCGACAGCAGACACCATCACGCCCTTTAGACACACGCGGTAAAGGTAACGGAAATTATTTGTTTTTGAACTCCTGAACTTTGATCCATGAGCCGAATATGCCAAAGTAATTCCAAAATGGAAATAAAACATGGATGAAGGAATCAATAGTCATTGTACCTCTTTTACGACCAGAAGTACACACAGGGAAAGTGCTTTCACCCTGCCTTCACTTACTTTCTTCCTATGGTATTCCTAATCCAATTATAATCCCCTTCTAAAATTCCGCGGTCTAATGCAGTTTTGCTTGATAAATTATCCTTTTTACCACCAGAGTATTTAATAGCATAATTAATCCGAATTGTTACGTCTCTATCCTAATTAGTTTCTCAGATATAAACTAGCTCGTACCAGTTTATAAATTAACCATTTATACCATTTTCCGCAAAAAGTGAAAGTCGTTACAAAATGTTTGAACAAGGGCGTAAGAGCGCAAGAATTTGCACGAAAGGGCTTGCACGACGGAAGTGAATCTTTTTGTCAAAATTTGCTAAAGTTCATGACCGCTGAGGCTGAACGCGCACATGCAGTTATGGGATATTGACCTTTCGGTTGACCTTACCTCCACTGATAGATCATTCCGGTTCCACTGGCACTGCTGCTAGTGCTCCCACCACGATCCCCACGATCCCCACAATTACCACCACCACCACCTGTAGCACTCATTCTTTTGTAATAAAAATGACTATATGGAAATGTTGACACTACAATTGTGGATTCTCATCCAATATTTCCTGGGCCCCACGGTGTGTTCTCCTATTCTAAACTTAACAGATCAGATAACTGAGGATGAGATGAAGACGAGTTTAACGTTGAACTAAAAAGTAAACTATCATCTAACGGGTGGTTCTGTGTATTTAGACTCCCTCTTAGGAGCCCACCGCTCTACAAACTACACATTTAGAGGACCACGGGGATCTACCAGGCGTAGACACACCCTTCTGGCCACGGATTCGAACGAGGAAAAAATTCCCTCAACCACTGACAGACTACACGGGTACAACAGGGTACACGGGACGAGGAAGAGTGAGTGGTTGGGATAGGAGGATAGAGCCACCGCCATAAGAAATACACAGGAGAGATAGATATACAGGGTATCCGTGTGGTGGTTGGGTGTGAGTACCAGGGAGTCAGGGAATAGGAACCACCTAAGATCGGGTTCCCTCGGTCGGGATGATGGAGAAAGGAAGAGAAAACCCGGGTAGGGAATTTACCTGGGGAAAGTAGGTAAAAGAAAGAAAGAATTTGATGGTAAAGTTGGAGGCGTTGTGGAAGGAAAACTGGTTGAGATCCCAGCATCATCCAACATCCACTTCCTTCACTTACTCGCTCGATTGAGCTCTACTAGGAAGGAAAAGGATAACGACGTCAAGGAATAAAAATGGACCATCATCATCCTACGCCAAGTCGAAACGCTCCAAAAAAGTAGCTTTTTATTCGAGAAACTTTAGAAACGGAAAAAGGAACGGAAGCATTAGAAATTAATGGACAACGCGTACGGAATTTTAAATTGTGTTCAATAAATTAGCTACCGCAGAGAGCGATTCAAAATGTTTGAAAAACGAAGAAATTTTGTTTTCGAGGAAAATTACGACATTTTGACCCGTCCTGAGGTAGATTACCGGAAAAGGGTCAAGGGGCCACCACGCCCTGTCTCCTGTGAGTTACAAAAGTTTGTTAAATCTTTAGGAACTTTTCCTGCAAAACTGAAATATGGGCATCTTTCTCCTAAATCCGTTTCCGTTTCGACTCCCGGAAGAAACCAACAACATTTGAAACGGAAACGAGCTTTTAGTTTCTAGAAAATGCGGAAGCGGAAACGATTAAATGATTTTTTGAGAAGCATACACGGCCTTAGGAATCCCCATCTGCATCTGTGTGATATAGCTGTCAAGAAATTCTTAATACCCCTGGCAGCAATTTAAGATCCTACAGTTTTCCCCAACAACAAATTGGAAATAAAATGGGCATAACCGAGTTATTGTTCTGGGTTCTTATTGTCTGTCATCTACATGCATCTAATCTTGTAATCTCCAATTGAAACTAATCTACTCAATGTCATATTCCCCCCGTGGGGAATGAATTATGATTGAAAGACCATTTACGTCACTCTACTTCATCTACTCTCAATGTCACCAGAGTAGTCACCGCAGACAAATGAGACGCTATAGAAAATAAATATTAGGCAGCAGAGGGAAGACTCCCAGCTAGTATCACTCGCCACATCACGTAGTAACCACCATGGTCAACCTTACCAAGAAGTCATGTCATTAAGTATTTATTCAGGATCGATTGTATAAGTATTCCATAAATATGCTAGAACTAATGCCATTTTAGGCATGGAGCATGGCACGACGCCGATATACAGAGAAGCGCATATCGCATTAGAAGCATTAAGCACACAGAGGGGCCAATTAACACCTGTTGATATAATCTACAGCAAGAGTGGCAGACATACCACACTCATATGGTATGCGGGGAACGAGTAATCTTGTTGATTAAGGAATTCCAGCTGTTGAGGATGAAATTTTCTCTTCCCCAGAAACAGGAAAACTCCTCTCCCCCATGCCAATACCATTT
>JAQIWD010000924.1:0-15669 GCA_034694825.1 Anurida granaria
ACCGGCGTTTCTTTACGCTGATCTCCCGTTTTATAAATTGCATAAACCACTTTCTCTACGAGATTCGTGGTTAAAAATGAGAACGTGAGTTTACAATCTTTTGTCTTATTCCCATTCTTTAAAAGAATATTCTCAACGTTCCCACCCACAAAAACCCCGCAGGAATAGTAGACAGTACCTTTCATCAGGGAAAATCAGGTTATTTGATGAGAGTTTAAAGAAAGGGAAGAAATTACTTAATTCTCATTGTGTCGGTACTCTATTTTTCCGAGACCCTTGGAGTAGATAAATAGACTTGATCTACATTAAATTAATTCTAATGATGCTGATCTGTTGTTTTTTCCCAACCTCATTCCTTCTCATCTTGTCACAGTAGCGTAGCGACCGTGGCATTAGGAGGCATGGGTTTGCCAGGTCCGGGGCCCGGACGGTTGCGAACCAACCCTAAAAATTCTTCAGTATCCGCGGTACTGAAAAACTCGGTAAAAATGAAAATCTGCTGGAAAAATACACTTTTTAGCTCTTATAATTCAAAAAATTTCTGCGCCTCCCGTCGCATTTTGAGTGTTACCGTTGAATTTGGTTTGAAATAGCATGGAAATAGCAAAATACCCGTTCATTCTTCAAACTAAAAGTACAGTTTGATTTTTCCGGTCAGCTTATTCCAAAAATTGCTTGGAAATTGCAATTTTTAGTGTAAAAATTCCAAAAGCTTCTACGCCTATCGGCGCACGTACATGTATGCAGTTTTTGATCAGTTTACTCCAAATCGCTTGGATTTTCGACGTAATCTGCGCCTTACGTCACATTTGTTTTTACCTAGAATGGCTCTAAAACACGCACCTGACCTAAGCAGATTAAAAAAATGTTATGAAGTCTAAAAAGATAGAACGTAAAAAAGTTTGACCTCTGACGACGATGTTTCTTTGCTTATTTTTGAAACGTTTTTTTCTGATCTTTTAAAGCTTCTGACCAAGTTTTTTGGCTTTTTACGTCTCGGCGCAAAAATTTGAACTCCAACTTTAGTGATAGGTGTGCGTAAGCAAAAGTTTTGATGAAAATATTTCTTAATTAGATCGCTTTTTGGAAATTTGTATTTGGCTATCCGTCATTAAAAATTTTGGAAGGGGCCCTTCCGCCTAATGTTCCTGCCAGGTCCGGAAACTTTACGCTACGTCTCTGTCTTGTCACATTCCGCGTAGTCCTAATGACTTTTGGTTGGAAATTAATTACACATTGGAAAACGGGATTGAATGTAATGTAGGTGGAGATGGATTCTGGATACTGGAGAGTCATTGGGAGTGACTTAATTAAAAGAATGCAAAAGAAGAAATGTACCCTCCAGGGTCATATTTCTTTCCTTCCCATGACATGACGAAACCAATCTTTCAACCCAAGCCATGTCAAAAACATGCCTAAGAAGAATAAGTGGTGTAAATAGTCGTTAAACTCAATGATCCCCCATGATAAGAATCCTGTCTCCAATTAGTCATAATATTAAACAATGGAAGTGGAATAATCGTTTTGGCAAAGAGTAAATAACTGTCAGAAGACGTAAGGACCCCGTCCAGCCCACCATGAGTTGGAAGGGGATAAGGATGGGGGTCATAAGAAGTTTTCGTCATGGATGTTTATGGGATGTGAGGATGGATGTGTACATGTGCTGAGTCGTCGAAAACCCAACTTTCCTTTGTTCCCCACTCCAACAAATGACAATTCTTCTGATAGAATTAATATAAGAGTCCATTAACTCCGGATCCGAGACGCTTAATAACGCTGAAACCCCAAGCCAAATAATAAACATGGGGGAGGAATGCTAAATCTGAATCTGGGAAATGGACCTCCGACTGGACACTCCTTCCACCCCTCTTGACCAATTTAATGCCAAGGAGAAGACGCTGGAAGGAGAAGCGTGGATTAGTACGAGATCGGACTTAAACCCCGACCAACGTTAACTTTAACTTCAGTCCCATCCCAACCCCGTCTTTGTCACCGTTTAACCTCCAGCCCGGTTACCCTCCAGAAAAATGCTCTACGCCAACATGGCCAACTGGATTACTATTTTTGAACCATCGGATTTCCATGCCAAGAGGGTGAGGGAGGCCGAGAAGGAAAAAGTGAAAGCAAGAGTCAAAATCTATGTTTGGAATTTAATTGGGAGTCAAGCACCAGCTCTCCTCGTCCTCCTTGCCGCCCAGGTAATCAACCCAACAAAAACTAATATTTATCCAACTTTCTCCCTACCAGGAGGAATGATTCCCCATCATTGTTTCGGCCCTAAACTCCAATCTCTTTTGCAAACTTTATAGGCGTTGGTGATGTTCTTTGGATTTGGACCTTCAGCGACCATCGGCTGGATTGATAGGATTGGACTCTACCTTTCCCTTTGGCTCGTTCTCAAGCTGATCCTCGACTCTGTCTCCTTCTTCTTCCTCTATGACACGTAAGGGAAATTCATGTTTTCTCGGTTAAAAAGACTGAAAACATGGTTTTACTTACAAGGATCTGGCTCTGGCTCTGCTTGGCAGCTCAAACGATCACCCTCTTTGCCTGCGGGTACACGGTCCTCTTCGAACTCAACACTGGGGATGGACCTTTCTTCCCCAAGGGCTCACCAGGAGCCCCAGACTACTACAAGTGTAAGTACCCATAAAATTCAACCACCATCCAATCTATTACTACGGTAATTAGTTACAGTTCACTATTCACTTTCCTTCAGGGAATAAATTAAAGCCCTCCCCAGAATCAATCAATTTACCCCCCAGATGCCCAGCAATGTTCATTAGGTTAGGTTAGGTTAGTTGGGCATCTGGGGGGCAATTTGATTGATTCTGGGGTGGTCATTAATTGCATGCTTTTCTTTCAGACGTCTCAGGCATGTCCATGGTACTCATGTTCTTGGCCCAACTCTTCATCTTTGTCACCTCTGTCTTTATCCTCATGCTGGGTTGCCACACCCTTCCTTCTGGGAAGAAAGAAGAGATCATTGACCCTGCCAAGGCTCCCCACGTCATCACGATCCAAACACTCTAAACCCCATCAACTCCCTCACACTAAATTATTTTCCCTACTTTCACTTTTTCATTCTTTTTAAATTTTTACATAAAATTACATCATTTAGCTCTCAATTTTAATCATCCTAACCATGAGGAGCTGCGAGAAGAACTTTGATTCAAATGTTCGAGGCGTTGTAAATACAGTAAATTGGAATAAAAACAACACCAAAAAATAAACAAAAACTGCGTAAAATGTCGAAGCAAAGGGTGGTACGTACAGAGAATGCTTTGAGGAAGACGAGGCATTGGACGATGCCCTCCATCGTATCACCGCTCACACAAAAGTTGCCACAAAGATTCCGATTCTTTTTCCAAGAGCCCAAGTAGCCCGTGAGCGAGATGGGAAGGGTCGAAGGTCCAATTTCAGGTGATGAGGACCATCCATTGGGTAGTGGGGTAGGTCGAGGTGGGTCCCCTTGTTGAGACAAAGGGGTTGGTGATTGATCCGTGGCGGTGGGACTTTGACGGGAGTGTGTAAGGCTTGTAATTAATCCTTGAATAGGATTTCCATTACACGTCACTGACGGCTCACGTCGACAAGGGACAAGCGGAGTCTTCATTTTCCCTGTCGACCCTCTTTCACCAAGACTTCCTGGAGTCTGAGGTTCATTTCCAGGATGGAAATTATTTGTTAGGGAAAGTCCTCCTGGACTCCTCGTTTCCATTTGGGAGGCAGAGTGGTTTCAGGAGGATTCCAGAGGAAGATGCCTCATGTGAATTTAGACAAAGTTTGAAACCAGAAGGAACCTTTCACTTCACTTTCTCCAAAGTCCTCTCTCCCACTGAACTCACCAGACGGAGAACGACAGAAACATGCCCCACTCCCAGCGTCCGATTCAACACTTTCAAGGGCCCTTATTATCAGTCTCACTTTTAGCACTAGGTAAGTCCAAGTCCTGACCCTTCAACACGGCGGTTCAAGTCCAGGATTTCCTTTACTTAACTCGCATTTACACTCGCCGAGTACCCTGCTATCTTCCGTGCAGGACTACTAGTAGGTTCCGTCTGTTTCTGTGAGGGTCGAGATTGTCACTCGGATTCAAAAGAACCGACGCCGTTGGATAATACAGACACGTTCAAAAGGAATATCTCAAGTAACTCAGACATCGCCGCTGCTGCCGTCTTCCGCCTTCTCCTCATTTTTTAAAAATTTCATTTCCAATGTACCTTCCAGGCATCAAAAACCACCAAAAAAGAAACTGGACGGAGGAGCATGGTTGGTGTCAATGGGAAAATCAGTCCGAGTCTGAGGAGCCTACAACGTCTAGGTTCCTATTTGACTAGAATCTAAAACATCCCTCCCCTGCCCCCATGTCCACTCTCCACCGACTCTTTCATTTTAGAAAAAGTTAAATAATGGGAAACTCCTCTTCTCAAAAAGGAGTGAAATCGAAATTCGTCCATTTGGATTGGGAAAAGTATGAAAAGAAAACTTTAGAAGAGGGAGGCAGGAAGGAAAGGAAAGTTTACTCTCCGTCTTTGGGTGATAAAAGGTATTAAGTAAGGCGGGGGGAAAATATAGAAAAGAAGAAGAGGAGTTAGTATATTGGGTGGAGAAAATAAGCCACTGAAGCCACACCAGCCTTACTCCAATATTCCCAAGGGTGACATAATTACTGAGCTAATGTGACGTCTACCTATACTTTCTTTCTTAGCAGGAGGGAAAGCAACTTAGCAGGCAGTGCTTCCCTTCCTATCCTTCCCTCTGGTATTACGTTGATGGAGGAAATGGAGACTAGAGACTTGAACTTATTTAGTACTACCAAGAAAGAATTCAATATTGGAAGTTATTCAAAACGGAAACCAAAACCAGGACTCACTTCCGGTCTGAATTTAATTTAAAACGGGAAACTGGGAGAATTCAACCCTTCGAGAAGAGAAAACCCACCCGTAAGAATCAAGTTGGGAGGGATGGGGTTGAAAATTGAAGAGAAAATAAATGATTCTAAGTTAAATACCATTGAAATTCTTGATGACTTTTCTCCTCACAGCCTAAGTTTTTGATTATTGGTTTATAAGTATGGGAGGGACCCTTATTAGTGGGCTCTTAATTAGTGAAAGCAAACAGCTTTCCCCGCTTTTCTCAAGGCATAGGCACCATTTCCTCACTTCCGCCGCGGCTCCCATTTCCTTTTCCTCTTGCGAAATTCATCCGGCCCATAAAAACGCCCGGTTTTTTATTCCTACCATTTTACACGCAAAGGAGGAAGAAAATAGAACGTTTCAGAGAAGGAACAACAATTATAAAAGACAAACTTAGAATTTATACACTCTCTGCCTAGCACCTTCCTATTCAATTAATAAACTATTTCAGCCCTTATCCTCATTCCTATCCCAATTCTAAGGGTTCCAATTGACGACAAACTGCCAGTTTCCATCTCCCATTTCTAATTCGTAGAAAATTGATGGAAATCTATAAAAACGAACAAGGCCGAAATCAGGAGTGGTGATGGAGGTTGAAGGACTCACTTTAATTTCATTTTTATCCTCCGCACCAATGTTTGATCTCCTTTTGTTAAATCCCTGGTTGCGGAGAAGCAGTAAAACTCCGCCCACGGCTCTTGTTTTCATTTCCTTCAAGTTTGAGTACGAGGAGAAAGTTGGGGAGAAGGAAGGAGGCATAGATCATAATCGGAAGTGATAAACCAAGTGGTGAAACAAAGAGAGAAAATAAAATTCAAATAAAGCGGAGAGGCTTCCGTTCCGTCCCAAGGGATCTCTTAATCCAGAGGAGGATGGAGAAAGAAAGAAAAAGTGAAGGACTTTTGATAGTAGTGGTGGTGGTTATAAAATGGAGAAGGGCAAACGGAAGACGTTCACGAGTTTACTCTCTCCGAAGAAAGAAAAACAGTGGAGACTTACTTAACTGGGGTAGACCTAACAAACCACCATAGTCACTGGGCAAAGGGAAAGGAGACAAAGTTAGAGTCCACATTTTATTCTGAAGACCTTCCGGCCGGGGGTAAGGCCCCACTTCTGTTCCTCTGCCGGATGAGGAATGAGTTTCCTTTATCCCATGCATATTTCATGATGTGTGGAAATAGGAAAGAACACTACTTTCTTACTTTCACCAAACAACGTCCATCACCCACAACATTTTTCATAAACCTAATCCACCCTTCAAATGTACATTTCTCATTCATTCATTCAACATTTCAAATCCCTCTCCTGGACGACTACTCAACGTTACCATACTAGTCGACCTAAAAAGTATTCCACGAGCCCCATTGGAGTGGGGCATAAGGGTAACATTATCCGATTCCTAATCCTAAATTCAAGATGGAAACGTGCTCTGGAATTTAACTCTCCAGTCACAAGCCCAATTTGAACCACTACAGACTACCAACAGGAGCGGAGAAAGTTTTATTATGAAAATTCTTCTCTCCCTGTTTTGTCCAAGTAAAAATAGTTGACGGAGAAAAAGAAGACGGAGGAGAAAGGAGAAAGGAGGAAGAAAATGAAAATGAGAAAATGACAATGACAGGATAAGGATGAGGAGAGAAGTGGGGAAAGTCCCTTTTATCCAGAACCATCTCCAGCAGGAGTCGCGGCAGGAGAGGCGTCAACTTCTCAAGAAGTCAAAGGTCGGTCCTTGGTCCCTGTCTTTGGGAAATCTCATCTTTCTAAAATATGGAACCACTTTCCCTCGACATGGCCGCGGCGGTGGTGGTGGCAGAGACCGCAGTGATTAAACATCTCTTCCCACTTCCTACCCACGTAAAGAAAGCATTCGGGGTTTCGACAGGGTCCCGAAAACCCATTTCCCCAAAACTCTCCTAAATTCCTCACTAAATCATCCCACCTCCAATTCCGGTTTTTAGGCAGAAAAGACTCGGCTCATTCCCACTAACCAACCAACCAACACCACCACCACTAACTACTAAAGAAACTGAAACTTCAACCAAGGAGAAAGTTAGGGTAAGCCAGGCAAAGGATTTCCATCCAGTCGCCATTCTCCATTGGAAGGAATCTTGTAAGTCGGCCCAATGACAGAGAAAGTAGTGCCAGATGCCAAGTTTCTCTACCGGGGAAAAATATCAATTCGCAAGAGTAACAAAGTTAAATAAGTTTAGGAGCCAGGCGAGGAAATGAAGGAAAAGTCTCTTAGTTTCTAATCCGAAAAAGAAGGACGTCCTCTCCTCATCTAATACTTGACGATACTCCTTTTCCTTACTTTCTCCTTTCCGTGACAAACACCACAACCCATATTCGACCCATCTTCTTCCCTCCCCTTTGCTTCATTATAATCTTCAACTTATTTTCTTGCCCGTCAACTTTAGTTAATTTGAAAACCAAATTGGAGGAAAGATTTTAGGGATTAGGCAAGAAGAGAGGAGAATTCTGCCCAGCAACCTGATTCCGGATTTTCTCAAGACAAACTCATCTTTCATCCATCATCATCCTCCTTCAAACTTATGCAAACACAAAGAGACACTGTTCCACAATTTCATTCACTACTAATCCAATTCTTTGATGCGAAATAATAACTTCACCTCACTCAACGCAACCGAGCATACAAACATTCCCTAAACACCAACACCAGAACCAGAGTAAGTCGAGTGGGCTGACTGAGACGGGTGACTCCCAAATTGCTTTCCAGAGCTTAAATCTTACGTAATTTTGAAAGTGTCGAATAACCCGTTTGACTTAAAAAGGAAAAACGATATCGTCAAGAAAGTGCGCAAAAATAGGCGTAGAAGTGAATGCATTTTAACGCATCTCGACTCAAACCCACAGAAACAGACGAGAGACGCCGGTCTCACAATTGGTACTAAACTACACTTTTTTTGGCAATAATCTCAAAAGAGAGTTGGTGAGATTGTGATTGACGGATGATTGGTGGAATTAAAAGGAAGCCGTCTTGATGGCACGATGGAATACAGTTGGTATGCAATTTAGAGTCACTTGAACTATAAGGTTGAGGACTGGATAGAGTCCAAGCTGGAATTCCGTAGTGGATTCTAGAGAGTGGAGAAGGTGTGAATCTGTCCAATACCCACATGCTACTGAGAGCATTTATTTCATGGATTTCAGATTCCCGGGAAGGGTATTAGACTCATCAGATTCAGCCGAGGAGAGACCCCTTCCTTTTCCTCAAGTGGGAGCAAAGGGGAATGCGCCGCCAGACTTTCTCTCCTCCGCCAAAAATCCGCACTGCTGGAGAAAACGCATGGCCCAACTTTCCCTCAGCCAAAACAGCCTAGGCTGAGGCGGCAGAAAGATTTGGAAGAGTGAAGAAAAGAGCTTATTTCCAGATCCAGTTTCCAGTGGCAAAAGTATACACTTCACCCTCAACCCGCCCAGTTTTAAAGCTACACTTCCACATCATCGCATCATGTCCAGAGGACGAACAAGGCGGAAGGGGAACAGTGGGAACCGTTCTTCCGTTTATTCTCAGAGGCCTCATCAACCCAACGGCTCTCAGAAGACTCCGAGGCTTAATGCCGTCGGAGAAAGGCCATCGGACAAGCAATTCTCAACAACACCCACATGCCCTCCTCTCCAATGACTTTCACTCCTTTCTCTTATTTCTACCCGTGAGGCAGGTAAAGTCTAAACTGCGAGCTTCCTTTCCATAAAGGAAGGATAAGCTCAATAGGCTTTCACCACAAATGGCAAACCAACACCTAAACGGAAGCACATGCTGAGTTTACACGCACTCCAGGAATAAGGCTACAAACAACAAGTTTCCATTGGGTCAAATACCTATAAAGGTTTGGCTGGTCTCCGTAGCCCAGTTTAATCCTCCAGTAGACTCCAGACAAACAACGACAAATGAAAGACAAAGTGACAGGATGTTCGTTAGCATCAGATACATTCTAGGGTCTACCCTAAGAAAATGGGTTTTGAGAATTCAACGCTTCCATCGTAATCTAACCTAAAAGGAGAGAGCGAGCGAACACAATGTCTTGACGAAATACGGATTTCCAGCCCAATTTTTAGTCTGGAAGAAAGAAAGGAGCAAGAGCACTTTGGAAAAGTCACTGTTTCTATTTCATATTCCAAATTCTAATACCTCTCGTCTAGCCGGGAGTCTCACTCAGAAGTCAGTCGGAGACAATGGGAAATCCCTAGAGACTGAAAATATTTTCACCCATCTCCTCCATTTACAAAATTACATTTAAAGTCCTGAAATAAGGCATGAGGTGGGGATCCGTACCCATGGTATACTTTACTCAAAAAGCACCTCGTAAAAAACAGAATGGATTTCATAAATTATATAAATTCATTCTTTTTTTTCCTCATTCAGGGAAATTCCATGGCCTTTAGTTTCCGGTGAAATGAAGAGTCAATGGTGAAGGTTGAATACTTAAAATCTTCTGTACTACCCACACAAAATTTGGCAACAAGAAGGTTAAGTTGAAGTTCCGCATGCATAAGTGTGAAAAAAAGGAAATATGAATTTCCGTCCTCTCCATTAAGAAGTACGTAAATAAACTGGAGGCGCCAGGATGAGGATTTAGAATCTAATAAATTGGAAATGCTTTCTTCTTTCCTAGATTCCTCTTTCTTATAAGTCTGTTTCCCGGATTCGGATCCTATCCTGATGAAATCAAGACTTAAGAACGAGACTTGGAAGCGTAAATTTTTGAATTTGAATTTATCCTAAGGAGAAAGCAATGTTTGTAAGAGTGAGTATAAAAGTATTTTTTATTTTTAAAAACCAAACAGAGACACACTTAACTCTAACATCAATTCCCTTTTATCTCCCACCAAAAGTATGGATAGTGTAAATTAATCATAAGATTCGCCACACGTCCTGGGTCCTTGTCTCTCTCACAAACTATCTTCCTACGCTCTATATAATTTAAAACGCTGCTCATTCTCACATTAGCATAAAGCGCCATGCCAAAACTTTAGTAAGAAATGGAGAGCGTGTGCGTGTCTGATGAGTGGTTTCCAGGATTGAGCACGGACGGTGAAGAAGAAAGCTTTTAGGGAGTGAAAGCTTAGGCTCCAGCAGATCACAACCATGGCCACTTTACGTCCTTCCGTAACCCTGGGGCCACTTAATTAATTCCAATTTCCGAAAAAGTTTTGTTTCTAAATGTGGAAGTTGCTACGTGGATAGCCATTTTAAGCTCTTCGGTAAGAGGGATTCCAAAATTAGTCTCATTTTCATTCTCATAAGAAATGATTAAGCCTAAATAGGTGAACTTTTTCCAAACGGTGCCGAGGGACAGTCTGGTCATATCCCCCTGTTTGTAATATTTCTTAAGCTGGAATAGACCAATTTGTTGAATTAATGGATTTCTACTCCAGTTTGTTGGAGTAGTCCCATTTTCCAGTTTTACAACAACAAAATATAAGCTGGAGAAAGACCTTGGCGCTTGCGATTAGTTCAAATGGGCCCTTTCCTGAAACAAAGTTACAATAAGGTAAATGATAATGCTGCCCCCTACTTCCTATCCTTATAGCTCAAGTCACTCTGCAAAACCCATGCTAGTATCCGCTACAGCCCTGAACAGCCCAGACAGCAATTGGTTGGCTTAATCCACAAAGAAAAGTGTGTAATTTGAGGGCAAACGTACGGAAGGATTGTATAAGTATTGGAGAAAGAATGAAACCATAATTGTCGTGCTAGTTCCTTCCTTCCTTACCTTGACAAAGGTAATCAATATAAAACTGAAACAACCTAACCTCGATTTCTCCATTTTATACATTAAAAGTGTAGGGGCTGGTTAGCAATAAAAAACGAGGCTATTATTCATGTACTAAAATATTGCCTGCATTTCATTCTACGTAGATTATTACACGGATTTACACAACAAAATTCCAAGCATAGGCTCCTCCTGGAGACTCCAGGCTGGAGTTCTATTTTACTACTACGACTACGGAGAGCATAATAAATGTAACTTACGAGTTGGAGCACACTGTTGACCACATCCTTGTTTGAGACCTGCCCGACCTCAATTAGTCCAATGAGAACGGCGAACTTTACATTTGCTTTGTCACTTGATGATAAATCAGCCGCAATTGCGGTAGAAGTTGGAGGTAATTCCAGAGATGTGCAAGTCATATTTGGATTATTCAATGAAGCCATGCTCAAAATATCGGTATAATCAGTCACTGAGGTATTCGTGCTCCTATTCGATATAGAAACTGCGGAACTTTCTGGCGGTGAGCTCATGATGCTAGGGGTAGGCTTAACTATTTACAGCTGAGGATTAGTTGGGGTAAAAGTTAGTCAAATTAGGATTGCTTCTGCTTCGGAGGGAGAAGTTCCAATTGTCGGCCGGAACAACTGCAATGAAAAAAAAACCAAAACGTTATCAGGTAATGGAGTTCCACATCTGCGAAAAGCTTGAAATTGATTTCTGAAAGCAGTTGACTGACACCCTTCGAACAGAGTCACGTCAAAATACAACATGAGGCAATTAGTCTAATGCATTCCAGTCACCGATCAAGAAACTCCTCACCATTATTATTCTTCTGTAGAGTAAATTCGTCCGCGGCGGCGCTAATAGACCACAAATTGAAGTTTGTCCCTGTAAAATGCATAAAAGAGAAGTTCATTATAAAGCTGAATTTTATATTCATTCCATAAAATGAATCTTGTGTAATGACACGGACACAAAAGGCAAACGAGAGCATGCAGGCGGAAGCTACGCTACATTGATAGATAACCGTACTAAATAAATAAATGATTGCAGAAACAGATTCTGCTAACATGCTCCTACACGAAAGAAAAGGAAGAAAAAGAGATAGTCTACAGTCCAATTCTAATGTTAACCGAATGATGGACACTTCCCCTGCCCTGCCTCTTGCTTAATAATTCAACTGAAATAAATACGTATCTTTTGTTACAGCCCAATTTCAATACTCTCTGCGTAAGTTAAGCATCCATGTCAATTAATGCGAGTCAATACCTTATAAAAAAGAAAGGTAAAACAGCGGAAAGCGAATGGTTAAACCTCGAATGCGCGGCAGACGGTTGTTATCCCACAGCGGCCACAGCTGACAAATAGATTCACATAATAGAGAACAGATAAATGGTGGCATAACTTACGTGGTGGAATCCTTGCCGTTGATGTCTCCCAATCTCGATCCACACGTCGTCAGTTGATAGCAAATCACGTTGCGGACGAGGAAGAGTAGGAGGACGACCGAATATGTTCCATGATGATTTTGAAAAGAACCACGAGATGTTAGAGGTTAGTGGAGTGTAGAAGTGTAGAATGTCCTTTCTCCGTTCAAGTTTTTCGGCTTTGATGTGCTGGTGGGGGATCCCCCCGGAGTGGATCCTGTAAAATGGAAAAGGAGCAGAAATGATAACTTTCTCTGACTTGGCTTTCACTGGAGCCTCCAGCACGAGCAGATGATGAGCCGAGTGGATGGAAACCTATGCCAATGCTCCCCTCTTTCCAAACAAGATAAAATCACTTACGCTCGGTTGTTCTCCACTTGTCCTGGCGCTATGCAGCACTTGACGCTTCTACTTTCTCTACCCGAAAAAGTTCTCTTCCTTCTTCTTGCTTTCACCAACAAAACAAGAATTCACGACTCTTATCTTTATCTTCTTTTCTCACTGAAAATCAATTCAAATTAAACCGCCACGCTCAGTCTCAGTCTGAGAGGAAATTAAGTCACGCACTCCACCTCTCACATCCAGAGCGAGGCAACGGAGATAAATCCATTTATATTTTTATGAGGATGGTATCCGATTAGCAGGACAACTTGTCAACATAGTTTTATCTGTTTTATCCAGAGGCCCACAAAATGTGACAATGCACGGTTGAAATGCGATAAAAGTATCGGTTTTTGCGTTTGCAGTGTTTTTTGCCTAAATAATTTTATAATGCACAATTCACAATTTTTCACTACCGAATTTATTGCAAACAAACAAACAAACTTACTTATACAACTAATCACCGTAGCAAAATACATTGATTTCCCCTGAATTGCTTTGCTGTGACCTCATCCAACGATCCAAGAGAGTTCTAGACAAAACTAGAAGAGGAATCCTTAAATTAGTAAGTGGGAAACTCGACTTATGATTTTTGATGGCATTGAACTCTCACCTTAAGAGGATTGCGCCTGTGATTAAATACATGAAAAAGATAACCCAAAATATGTACTCCGACACCTGAATGAATCAAACAAAGAGAATTTGGAAGATGCTCAAAATGATAATGAAACATAAAAGTTGCTTTTGGGAGTTACTTTTCATGAGAGTCTAAGAGCTTTCGTCAGATTCATCTTCACATTCATTGTCAGATTCACTGTGGTTGATCGCCACGTCCAAGAATCCAATTTGACCCTCCCCTTCTTCCTCGTCATTGATCATCATCAGCTATGTCGGCCGCTGCATCCAAAATTCCAACTGAGAGGTTTTTGCGCTTATGAACTTTTGAAGGATGATGTCGTGCAAATCCTAAGTACCAGATCACAGTAGTGGCATGGACGCACATTCCAACTGTTCGTTCTCCCTGTTTACAGGGACAGTAGTGCCCCGTGATGGATTCTTGTCCATTGTCTTTTGGATTGAACTGGATCCAGATGTTGTGTTTTTGTTTTCTACAAAATCTTGACTGTAGCTTCGCCTTGATCAGATTTTCCCTTTCTTGATGGTAGAAGATTTTGAATGCTCGATCACTTTCCATGTGTTGGACGGCATAAAGGTGGGCCAACTTAATCTGGTAAACTCCGAGGGTTAGCATCTTCAAGTCCTCCTCGGATAATGTTGGAAAATCCGAAACCGATTCGTGGGAAGCATGAGTCCAGCAGGTCCTTTTTGTTAGTAGCCCGTCTTGTTCTAAACTTTTCCGAAGCAAATTATCCATTCCTGATCTCTGAACTGCCAAATTCACCAATTTTGTCGTTACTTCTGAAGGAGCAAAGATGGGAGGTAGGAAGCAGTTGATGAGAGCAAAACAAAGAGAGTGAAGACATATGTCTTACGTCCCGAAACTAGGAAGACCTGAAGAGTCTTCCTAGTTTCGGGACGTAAGACATATGTATAGTCCCGTCCATGAATTTGAACTTTTTCTTCACTCTTCCATTGACAGCCTCCACCCCCCATCGTATCATCGTCACCTTTCTGCTTTTGTTTCCTTCCATGGCGGAAAATTGCTTCCGTGTCTTGGGAAGAAGTTCTGGCATATGAGTGTATACGGCATAGTCTTCTGTTTGGTGAACAACGTCCCGGAATCCTCTATCCACGATTGCGTGATCACCAATTTCGAATAAATCCAAAAGAGGTGTGGTGTCCATCATGTGCTTGAGAATGGACGCATCATTGTTTTTAAAATCGGCAAGATATAGTTCCATTGCTTCCACGATGTATCCTGTTAGGGTGACCACCATCATTGGTTTGCGAAGATTTCTTGATTTCTGTTGAGAGAAAGTCCTTCTTTGGAGCTCCAAGTCCTTCGGCTTCTGTATGTAAAGGTAAGTAGCGTCAAAGATTAGTTGAAGTCTGTTTTTTTCTAAAGGGGCCTCTTCTTCATTTTCTACACCACTGAGCAACAATTTATCGAAAGCAGCGACGGAGTGCTTTTCCAGGATTTCTTTCCGGGTGATGTGTGACAGTCCGAGGTACTTTCCAACGAAACTTGCTTGCAATACCGTCAGCACAGAATCCAAGGTCGCACTAATCTTGGCTTGATTTTTTAATCCAAAAAGCATACCAATGACTTTCTGACTCAAGTTCAAACGTATTTGAATCAGAAGCATGGCTATGGCGTTTCTCTTGCTCCTATTGATGCTGTTGTGAAGAGACTTGCAGTGATCCATGATAACATCAAAGTTTGACATAGAGAATCCGGTAAGAATTTCATAATCTTCTTCGGTGAGACCAGAGTTTGGGGCGAAGTCGATGGCGGTTCCGTGTTTGAAAGCCAGTTCGGTGAGATCGCTAATCCATTCGGTCACTTCTTCAGAGTCCATTTCAGATTCTTCGGTGAATGGAATTGTTTCCTGAAGAGCCTCATGAGTGAACTTCCCATTTTGTAAATGTGATTTGCAGTAGCAGCGATTATTTTTCGGAATTCTGATCCTGTCAACTCTGTACATTTGCATTCTGGCTGAATGAGGAACGACGGATCTTCCATTCTTACTTTCACAGAGGCAACATTTCTTCTCAGTCTTCTTCACTGATTTCATGCATTTAACAGTGAACAAGTTCCGCCTAGCGGAATTACCAGTGATGGGTCTTACTTGGAGTTGAAGGGCTACTGGTTGAGGAAAACGAAAAGTCCCGAGGAAGTGGCAACGGATAATGAGAAGAATGAGATGATTCCTGAGATGAAAGAAATGAATCCAGAGACGATTGGGATGGGTCCAGCGACGATTGGGATGGGTCCAGCGACGATTGGGATGGATCCAGCGACGATTGGGATGGATCCACAGATGAGTGGGGGATGAGTCCTGAGATGAAGGGAATGGGTCCAGCGACGATTGGGATGGATCCAGCGACGACTGGGATGGATCCAGGGATGAGTGGGATGAGTCCTGAGATGAAGGGAATTAATTTATGTAATTTTAGGTCTACTTATACAAAATGAAACGAGAATTTTCATTTTTACTTTGAATAAATTAAGGCTCAGCTGGAGGGGTGTAAAGTAGCCCTGGTGGGGGAAATAAGAACTACAGATTCCAATCTGTTAACCCA
>JAQIWD010000925.1:0-15659 GCA_034694825.1 Anurida granaria
CCATGTGAGCCTAATTAACCGTCGAAATTGTCGGATGCTGCTCTATGAGCTGGGTTAACAGATGGGAATCTGTCCGGAACTCAATTTTCAAATTATCTCAGTTTTCCCATTATAGCCCACCCTTAAACTTTCGCTTTAGTAGTCATGCTAAGCGAATCTTAGTTCTTGCGGTATCGCACGCGACTTCTTTACGCGCGTTTGTAACGGTGTATTCTCAATGAGCCTAGGTCTAGAATGTTTGAAACAAATATTTTAAAACTCGCATATGTCACACTCTTGAATTCGACTCTGAAATCAATGGTGAAATTTTGATGCTTCCGCAGATTTTGGTCTTCAAAGTTAGGAAAAATGGAAAACCGGAATGGCGTAATGATGAACATTTATGGCACCGAAATCAGGTAAAGTCAAAATTTTGCCCGAAGGATTCAAGGAGCTATTGCAACAAGGAAGTGTTTCAAGTCATCCGGGATTATTGAGAAATGGATTTTTTTCGTGAGCAATATTAAGATGAGCGTAAGATTTTAATAAAAACAACACAGACAAATAATATTTTTATTACCAATTGGTCTTCTTTTTGGTAATTCCGCCACTCATACAGTCATCAATTGGATGCATTTTGTCATTTGTGCCTACCGTGGCAATCAATCCCTCGAGGCTACATGTGGCTGTCAATCAGAGTCAGGAAAGTGATAAGGTTGGGACTGCTGAATCGCCACCGCCGTACGAGAGTCGGTTTCCCGAAGCTGTTGGAATTACCTTCGTTTAAAATTCTTTAAAATTAATTTAAATTCAAATGCAAACAAACCAAATAAAACTTAATCAAATTATTCACACCAACCCGGCAACAAAGGACGGAATTTTGTTTTTGAATTTGAGAGAATTTAACAACTTTGAAGGATTTTTGACTTTTCAAACGCCAATTTTTTCGAAAGCTAGTAGCTGAATTTTATTTTAGACAAAGATGTACAGTTTCAAAGGTACTATGCCAATAAAGATGCCATCAGGCGCCCTAATTAGTTTGCAGAACGAATATGCCTTGCTGATGTGATCTTTTACTTCCGCTTCATTGTGATGTTGTATTGAATGTTGACGTAGGGCTCAGTACAACAGGGATAATACTTTTCTTCCCATGCTGCCACACCAGAGAGGACGCTCCAATCCGTCACGTCATTCAAGTCACTCACATCCAATTTGGTCTCCTAAAAAGTTTAACAAATTAAAAACAACTGTCTTTGCTAAAAATATTTAATTATGTCATACGTCGTTGTAAAGGCCGAGGGTTAGCATAAATCCATCATAGACCCAAGAACCAAATTTGAGGGTGCACATCTGTTGGGTGTGAAGCTCCGTAGTTGGGCCACAGAGTGACATCATGCGACAAGGCGGGACCCACAGGACTTCCCCTTTGGAGTAAATCAAAACCTTGGTTTGACCGCAGTCCATTCCCTGGTATTGGCCTGGGTCGGCAGAATTGTACAAGGTTAAATCTGGGATCCAGATATTAGATGGATTGATTCGAATGACGCTGACTCCTCCGTATTCACTTTCATCCCAAGTCAGTCGGGGGTCATTCCAGGTCTAATTTCAGAAAAGCATTCAGAACTCATGCCCGAGTGACAAAAACACGTATGAGGACTTACGTATTTCATGTAGGCAGTTCCTTCAAATCTGGAATCTACTTCATTCTGAAATCACAAACACAAGATAAGTTTTTCATCTTGGAACTGAAACGTACATTTTAAATCGTTAGTCGTCAGTATTTAGTTACTTACGATGCGGGCAGATATGAGTGACATGCCGAATTTGACATTGGTCACATTGTCTGGGCGAATCTCTGGATTATACCCCACAAACAAGGAATCAAATAATTTCTGCTCGTATTCCGGCACTGACATTTTCTTCTCAACGATTCCATTTTCCTCCATGCTGGCATGGCCTAAAATAATTTAAATGTGAGTGATGATAATGCTTCTTTCAATTTCATTTGGTAATAAGCAAGTTTAGCTTAAAAAATAATTTTGGGTTTTACTTACACAAAGCGATGATGGCCAAGAGTAAAATTGTTGAAATTTTTGTCGCCATTTTGGAGATTTTCGGCAGACTGTTCGTTAGGGGTTCCAAACTTTGAATGTATTTTTAACCAGGACGGGTTGTGATATTTATAGGTCTCCTTTAACAAGTTGTGCAGGACACTCCATGGCACATTATCTGCCTTTTATCTTTCTCCGTCGTATGTAACTAAAATTGGCGTTCAAGGGTAAAATAATTTCTTCTCAATTATTTTCTTAGAACTCTGTCACTGTGCAAAATTTCAATTGGCAGGAATCCGCATGCGTTTATGTAACTGCGGTTTAAGTAGCAGATCCTTCTGGGAAAATACTCGGAATAAATTGATCCCAATTCTCTATCATACTGAAGTGTGTTGATCATGGGAACCGATTGTGTTACTAGGAAGGACCAACTGGGCTTAAACTCGTCCAATTAATTTTGACAATTCCTTTTTAACATGAAAAAGAATTACTTCAACAATTGTGCCAGAACATTCTAAGAACCTGCACGAGCATTGAGCAAGTCCAAATTAGGAAATTTCATTCAACATCGAAGTTCTAAAATGGAGTAGAACTAAAAGTTAAAAGTTAATTATTCATTTTGAAAATGTCAAATTCTGTTTTGAACTTATTTCAAATTAGCTCTGGATCGATAAACGGTAGAATTGACAGTTAGGTTAGAATTGTTATTAGGGTACACCTCGAGAAAATGAGAAAGGGCTTTCAAATCGCATAGACAACAACAACTCCTCCCACAAATTTTCCCTGGTGAAAGTCTTTGGATGACTGTGGCGACTCCAATTAAAACTCCAAGCATATGCTTTTTTATGATTTATCATTGAGGATGAACATAGGAAATGTTAGTTCACTACATGAAAAATTGAATTCGTAATCACGAGTCCGAACTTTGAGTGCATCTGCCTGTGAAAGAGGAGTCATCCGATGTGGGAAACACGTTCAACTTTTTGGCGGGTTTTACTAGAGATGCGCATAGAAGATTATTATTGTCTAAACGGATTGTTTTGCTCACGAATATCCTAATGCTAATATACCATGATGAGGGGCGTGTCATTTTTACGAATACCAATTGTCGAATTATTTATAGGGACTCCACATTTCATTTTAAGGATATCCCCAGAATCACTGCCTTTCATTGACTGGCGAAGCTAGCTAGTTTTCCAATTCTAGCCCCATGGACGTTTGTCAAGCACCAGGATGAGCGTAAAATATGTCCTAGTTTAGTTCCGCCTGAATATTTACAAAAGTCATGTGCAAAACACTTTTGCAAAATCTTGGATTTAATTCCTTTGCAAGAAATCAAGGCTGTGGCTGCAGCTGCTAAAGTTTCCAGTACTTGCGTACTTCTGGCAGGGGTTACAGGAGGTTTACAAAAATTCCTGCTTCAAAAAAATTACGAGTTGTCGGAATACGCCAGTGCAATTCTGCCACTCCCAGTTCCAACAGAATCAAATCGACTACAAAATTTATTGTAATTTGATTTATAGCGAGTAACCTCATGCAATATACCATAGTAGAAAGGCAGTTAAATGTTTTTAATACGAATTTGCGTTGTAAATATTTACAGTTCGTGTGTGGATGTGCGTCTGCCGGTGGGAGAGTTGGATATCACGGAACGTGTGAGCAAATGTCAAGCAAGTTTCCAAGTAGCAAAGGAATCGTGTCTACCGGCCACGTTTCTAATGATTATGCACGTGATTCGAGGCTTGTTTATATCTTGGTGCGGCCCACTACTTTCAATTCAAGCAGCCCCACCTTTCTATATCAGCATTTTTCCAGGGCCATTTGAGGAAATCTCATTCAACGAAAATCCTGTGATATTGACATGAGCGTCAAGGGGTTTGGCTTAGGTTCACGTTGTGCAGTTTATAAGCTTGAAAATATTTACTTTTCCACTTCACACTGGTATATCATTTTTAATTTTACTTTTATAGGCATTCCTGAGGTATCCGTTCTCACATACAATCATGGTGTCTCCGTGTGTCCTTCAATCGAGAATTTAGGAATGGAAGCTGACATCGATAGTCTGAGCCAGTTCATCGATTTGGAGTTCAAAAGTTTAGCTGCCGCATTCTTTCAACAAATTTAAATGACATACTTACATGATGAAATACCTTACTGAAAGCGTGATGCTGACAGCCACTATTGTTAATTTGTGATTGAACGGGGATAGAACATAAACTTATAGAGGATTGACACTGCATCAGGTGTGCAAACAAGAGAAAAATAGAAAATCCAATGCAAATAATACTTTATAAATATTAATGAAAATGGAAATTTAACTAACTTGGTGTGTAAGGGTTGCAAAAAAGTTTAAAAAATTGAACGAGTCCAACTGATTTCCAACCGGGACCCCTCCCGGATAAGTCTCTGTTTTTCACCCTAATCCTCCATATGCCTAAAATAGATAAACGCTCAAGGGCTATTAATATATGGTTATTGCTTACATGAAATGAACTAAATTTGATTAAATGGACGATAACATACACAGACACTAAATTGCAATGAACTAGTGCTTGTGTTATATATTATAGATGGTTAGTATCGCACAAACTAATTAGTTTAACACGAGTAGTTGCGATTCCAAATGGTTGCGTCTACCTCGACGACCATAAAATTTTTATTTTTATTTTAAATTCAACAATTTTTGAATTGTTTTCTAAACCTGATATTTAAAGCGTAGTTTCCTATTTTAATTGGACTTTAATCCGGGACGGCACGAGCGGTGCCCAACTGAATAGTGGGCTGCATGAGTTGACAAGAAATTGCTGCAGCGTTAGTTTAGAGGACATTTGGAACAAACTCCTCCCACAAAGTCTTCTAACATTTTGCTGCAGCGAAAAAGTTGCTTAGCTTAAAAAAAATGAAGCGGAGGTTCCGCTGCAGACTTTCCGCCGCTCACTCACTTTTTCCTGATTCAATCCCAACAACCTTTTTCTTTTTTACTTTGTAGTCTAAATGGGCTAACCACTACGCCATTCAGCTTGGTTTCAAACTGTAGTGAATCTAAGTAATCCTTGTGTCCCAATATTTTTTTTCCTGTCGGCCATTCAAGTAACGAAATGACCGTGGCTCCGCCTTTTCCAAATTTCTTGACCATCTCCGACTCAGTCCCACGTGACTTTCCAAGGTTGAATGTCAAATCGGCTATGAACTTTGTTTCCGCATCCACCAGGGAAAAATATTTTTGCTACCAAAGCGGGCCCTCTTCAGCGGCATATACTGACGAAAGCTTAGTCATCCATGGAAAGGCACGAGACTCTCGTCGACGCAGCGGTATTCGCTAAAATTCACTCTAGTCCGGGAATTTCTTCCTGGACTAGTTCGGAAATTAAGGAAGACGGAAGAGTTTATCTGAACAAAAAGACCCCACAAAATTGTCTGATGCATGGAAAATAGCTGTTATTTTGTGCATTTCACCGAAAAATCTATTGTTTTATTAGGAGGAAATTTATTTATCAGATTTGTTTCGACGGATACGGTTTCAGCACAAAAAGTACGTCTTGATAACAGCGAATGTGTCAAAAATTGCAGATAATTCAAAGCGGGAGGAATTTTTTTAAACATAGAATTTTAACGTAGAATTTAAACATAGAATTTTCCTATCTTCGATAATGATAAAGTTTATATGATAACGATAAGCCAAATTGGTTCACCTTTTCACTGAATTTTTTTTTATTCATATATGAACCGCATAAAAGTGTGACCGAATTTTTAATTAAATAAAAAAATTTTACCGTGTGATTTTGCGAAACCCTATTGATCAAGTTATATTTTTCATCCCACACTAATGCAATATTGTACTGATGGTTTGATTTATAAGTTGGGTCCAATATAATTGGAATCTACAATTCTTTTTTTTGAAAACTAAAAAAATTGAAACCTCGTTTTCATTATTAAACTTGTCATAATTATCATAATTTTAGTTTGAATTGGAGGGTTACACCCTATGGAAAATTATACCAACAATAGGAGTAGGCGACCTTTTTGTTGAAAAATGTTCTGACAATAGAATTTTGAAATTACTTTGGTATGCGTTTGCTGCAAATTGGTATTAATGCCCATAATATGAATAGTTGTTTTCATAGTTTTTCTCCCAGTCATCCGCGTAACAGTCCCTTGATAAAAGTGATTTATTATTTTGATTTCCAAAAATGATGACGAGCGTCTGTGTGATGCAAATGGGAACATGTTTTTAAAGCATGTGACGGTGTTGTACATAGCAAACTTTTTATGACGCCTTAAAAATTCCGCGTCCCCCTTTCCATTTGTGAGTTGGAACAAATTTTTTCAATTTTGACCTGCAAATTGTTGAGAAGATGAAACTAATGAACCACTTTTGTAAACTCCTTGCTTACCTCAAGGAGGACGAAAAAGTGAATGGAATGGACCCTATTTATCCATGTGCCATTTTAATCAAAGGGTAAGGTAAGAAAAAGTATCAGTAATCCAGAGATAGAAAAAGTTTTGAAATAAACAGGATCAACACTGCTCCACCCGGCACAAAAAGGGCCCAAGTTAAAATTAAATGAGATCAAGTTGGCGCATTTTCAAAAAAGATTTCAAAAGGTATCTTTATGATGTTTATGGAATTTCAAATTTTTGAATTTTGAATTAATTGAAAAGGGTTCCTCTGGAAATTCCAAAATTTAGGGATTCTGGGAAATCTAGACATTTTTTGTGCATCAATTATTTACCAAAAATTATGTTTAATTTTCAAATTATTTTTTAGAATTTTGGTCCAAATAAAGGGCCGCGCTCAAACTAAATCCGCAATTTTTGGACGTTTTTTGAACCCCTTCCCCTTTACAATCCACCATCAACCAATTTGCCAGACCCCCACCCCTCCCCCGCAGACATCCACTTGAAAAAAAAACTTCCAAAAAATCACAATTTTATCTACAGTATTCCGGGGCAGTGTTCCGGTCACTGTGCGAGTATTATTGTATAACATTTGTATAATATGTTATTGTATATAACACGTCTTGCTTATTTTTATAAATAACAAGAAGGGATTTGAGACCAAATCGCGTCGAGAAAAAAGTTCTAAAAAATTCGGAGTGACCAACTACCCGGGTTTAAAAAATCGCACTAACAACTATGCGGGTGATTTTTTTCAGTTTTGATTCAATAGTACTTCAAATTTTTAAACTTTGACGTCCTAACCTTTCGAAAATAATTCCAATTGGTTCTAGAGTAAAGAATTTTTAAAAACAAAATTGAATTTTTTCACTTCCTCTTTAAACTTAATTCACGTCTAAAAAGTATGTCCCAAAATTCCATTATTTTAAGCCATGACTCCAGAACCTGCGGCGCCGGCACCTCATTGATTGTGAAAATGTGCTTTGAAATCAACAAATCCTAAGAGGACTTAATTTTTTGGAGTTGAGGATTTCCGGTCGAACAAAACTTTCGGAAGTGGACATCCAATTTTTATCACCCCCCTCCCCACCTATCATGCACTTTCATCCATTTTTACCATACCCCCTCCCCGCTCGAAAACGGATTTAGTTTATGTATGGCCCCTAATGTGTTAATGTGTATGACAAATTGGATAGAAATCGCAGTAACTCGGATCTGGTTGTACAATTTAGCCAACTGAAATTCGTCAGTTGCGAGTTAGGTACTGGGCAAAGTTCGAGGTTGCCATCTGACTGGCCAAGCGTTCGACATTGTGCAATCAGTGTTCGGATCCGTCCAGGAAACTCGATTGTCTTGGACTTTGTACAGCTTTTTAGCATCTTTATTAGCAAAGCCATCAAACACGTCAAACTCCACTTGCCGATTTCTGACGCCATCTTGAAATGCGCATTTATATTTCTCAAAAAGGTTCATCGTCGAAAATTTGAGTGTCACGCCCTCCTCTGCATCGATGCGGTTCAAGGGGTCGATTCCAACCTTCCGTACAAGAAATGGAAACTCTACAGTTGCTGCACCTCTGAAATAGTTCAGAAAGGAGTTTAGCAATAATACGAAACAAGTTCTAAGGAGGGTATTACAATGTCAAACTAAATAACGTAGTCCCTCGATTTGAAACCAAAAAGAACAAGAAGGTCTTTGGCCATTTTCACCAAATTTGACATTTTAAAATTTCCCCTTGCTTGACATTATTAAATTTCCCCAACATGTCGCTGCCACACCAATCGAAAAATCGACTTTCAGCTTCTGATTGCTTAGCGTATTCCATCACCTACGAATTCCATGAAATCTAAAAAGTGTAAACGATTTTGGTGAGACAGAATTCAGAAGGTAGTGAATCAAAAACGAGTTTTGGAAGTTCAGTTTGATGGTTTTTAGGATAAGATGTGCGGCGCTTGTACTTTAATTGTATCAACAGTAGTATTTATATTATATTAGAAGAGGAAAACGTGCATTCCTTACACTGTGTGAAAATGGTCATTCTACCATAGTTTGTCAAAGTATCCTTAATATTATTGTTTTTACTTCAATAATTCGACGGCGGAACAACGGAAGTATTTTCCTTGGGGCGGAACCCGGAAAACCCTTCCAGGATGAATTTTCCTGAACCCCAAAAACAATTACGATGGGTCTTAGAATCAACCCGGGAAGATAGTTGGTCGATAAAGCCCCATACATGCATATTGTTGTCCAATATAAGGAAATATAAGCCAAGCGTATACAACAGATCCTCCGCCTCTGCAAATCTCGAGGATCAAGACCAAGATTGAAAATCGTAAAGCGTTCTGGTCAACCTATGTCTCCATTGAGGAAAAATTAATTAGAGTTCCAATTTTATTCAATTTATGCTTGAGTTTTTACTGCAATTATGTTAGGTTCTATTCGGCAAAAAAACATTTCTATATCCGTATATCAGATACTTTGCGTTAAAAACGAATTATGGAAATTATAGAAAGCATTCAAATTATGGGAGAAATGATGCCACTTTTTGGCGGCAAGGTGATTTTTTTTTTGAATTTATAAAATTCACTCTAATTTCTATAATTTGAACCCTCGAAAATTATAAATTTGAAATATGTTTAAAATTTCTATAATTTCCCATAATTCATTTCGAACGCAAAGTCCCTATTATATAGTCATACTATATATCAGTTGAAATTACAGCTATTCAATGAATTGTTGAATAATATTAATTCTAACGAGAACGAGTGATGGAGCTTTTTAATTAGACTTGGTCAATGTAGCCTACCACTCTCCTTTCGGTCCAGTAACCAGTAGTTCCAATATCATTTTCATTTGTTGTTAGCAAATAAATGAATGATCCAGGATGTGCAAATCTAACTACAGGAAGCGTGCCCAGTACTTGGTATGACCACAACGGACAAAGGACCCCAATCGGCGTCCATCCTTGCTGCATCATTTGATCCCCTTCCATTGGGTCTGTGGTGTAAAAGTGGTTCGTGGCCCCGTTAAAACGAATTGTGTAGGCCATCAGCTGGACTGAAAATTCGGCATAGTACGTAATGCCATGTGGGTAAGCTTTTCCAAGAGGGGTTTCGGCAATGTAGGCTGGCCCCGCTAAAATTCAAAATTTTAATTATTAGACAGATTAATTATAACGCAAAAAATTCTAGCCCGCGGCGATCAACTTACGGCTTATAATAGGCAGCGCCCTGGTGAAGGAATAAAAATGATCTCCAGTCCCACTTCCAGCAAACCGATAGACTGTTGCCAGGCAATCATCGAGGACGCATAAGGTACAGACGTAGCTGCCAGTGGGACTCATGTTACAACCGGCACATGTCTCATAACGGGTCCCTTCGTAGCTTCCCGTGACCCGGTCGGTCACGCCAGCGCAGCAATTATCCACACCATTAAAAATCCAACAGTTTGCACATTGGTATCTACCAGCGAGTCGGGTGGACTTTGTTGCTCCGTCGACAGTAACGTTTGCATTGTTGGCAGCATTTAATTCCGAGGTGTAACAGACGATTATTGTCAGAATCAAAAGAAATCTCATTGCAGAATGCTGGCTGCAGTTGCGGCCAAAAAGGAATGACGTTAAATTTAGTTTTACCAAGGAATAATGCTCAAATGCAACTGGACGAGGGAATTTGGATGAGGATATTTATGGCGTCCGCGTCCCTTTGCGCTTTGGGTTAAAAAAATACCTTTTGAAATATAATAAAATGGTTCAACCTTTTTTAAAAATATTTAAGGGTTAGGTCCTTAGACGAATATAATTTTAGATTTTCAAGTTCATGCACACAGTTTGGAACTTTTGTGCTTGTGCCTGGGAATAAAATGACAAAGGATATTCCTTGAGTAGTTTTTATAGCCCGTGGAAATATTTATATATAGATATAAGCTTTTTATTTCCCTAAAATATTTTTGCGTATCCGGCGTATAGTTCTAGCAGCTCATTGTAATATGTGAAGGCTACCCATAACACTTTGTTAATTTAGGCCTGGGAACAGGCGTTCACAGTCACCGTCGTGAATGGGAGTGCCCACTGTGTCCGGCCCATGACGACAAATGACAATGAGTATAATAAATTGGACATGATTAACCTTTCCAAGAGTAGTAGAACATTATTTTTGTCGAGATCCCATTTTTTTTTTCATGAATGTTCCAAGTCATGGTTTCTGCCTATAACTCGTGCCTCGAAAATATTTAGACCAGCGCATGAAATCCATATTCCAAATAAGAATAAAAAGTTTGCCATTTTGGTTACTGGACTCAAATTAATGGTTGTGGAATGTTTGGTTACTTGTTTTGTTTTTCTAATGTGTTCCCACATTCTGTCGGAAATGCCTCCCACATACTTTTAGAGAAGTTGCTTATAGCTGTAAAATTTACATTTCAGCGCCGTCCGCAAACGACAGGTGTACTGTTAAAAGAAAGTTTGGAAGGGAACAGGAATTTAGCATCTTTCCAGCAGATGATACTACCTTTTGGGTCCTTCCGCGAAAGCTTTCAACACAAATTTTAAATGCATATGGTTTTATTTCCACTGGGGAGCATCACATGCACGTTTCTGGTTTTTGCACGCTATAATTGAATTACATATGTTAAAGTTTTATTTACGTACTTTTTTCATTGTCCATTCTTATCTTTTTTCTGCATTTGGGTATGTTTGGATTTCTCTCCTAACATGTTGTAGAAAAGTCGAAATTTCGTTTTTGTTTGGTAATAGAACCGACAATGGATTTTGTGTAAGGGACAAATTATAACTTATTTTTTTAATTTTACATAATTCGTAACATTATCATCCAGGATTTCATGGCCAGCGTCTCAACTTTTTTCCACGTTGTAAAAACCGTAGCAAATAGACTCTTTCTAATTTCGGCTATTCATATTTTGCCAACTCCGATTTTGGGTGCTTGCAATTAAGAATTGGGTACTTATATAATATTATATATATTTATAAAAGTGAAAGCGAGGATTGTCGAGTTTCCACTTCTTTGTGTAATTTGGGTGTAATATAAACTGGGAAAGTGAAAGAACGACGAGTGACAATCGTGAAGCAACGCGGAAAAAAGAATATACGTCTCCTTGTATATATATGTTACACCCAAAGCCCGAAATAGCCACACCTAGGTGTGGGTTAGGTTTAAAAGGGCCACAGCTAGTTGTGGCTGGTCTTAAAAAACGCCCACACCTAGGTCTGGGCGTTCGTAGAACGGCCAGTGGCCATTTTCGGGCTTTGGGTGTAACATATATAACACTGACACATCCACGCGCCAATCGACGGCCATTGTTTTCCTGAACCTCTTTTGCATGCCTATGATTACTAAACTTAGTTATTGATATATAGGCAATAATTCATGGGGGAATCGCGGGAAACCTGATAGACACCAGTCAACCAATACAAGCACAGGAATTCATACCTCAGTTACCTAATTTTGCCATATACTTTTCACGTATGTATGTTCTAGTGGAAGGATTGTGTATGCCGCTAATTAAACCCGCCAGAAGGGACTCTTGCGTCGCTTGGTACTAACATTAGTGTGCCACTTGAAAGAGTCCAAGCAGCTCTTGCAATTTTCAAAAAAGTTCTAAAAACAGAATAAATTATAGGGTTGTTGTTAAAGAATAAAAGCAATATAAACATACCCCGTCGTAGAATCCCACATAATCCAATTTTGGCATCATTTTACAGGAAGTGAGAAAAAGTATTCCATAAACAACACCAGACGAGTTTTTGCCTCCGACTTCCAGAGTTCTAAGTTCTGTAATGCCAAATTTTATTATTAATATTTCCGGATGTATTATTCTGCCCGTTAGAAACTTAAAAATTTAAATTTAACTACGATTTTTTGTTTGTAAGAAATAGATTTTGGGCTGGTGCCCTTGTATTACTTACGAGTTAAGTTTACCAATGTTGTACTGGATGATTTACAATTCTGATGAGTTGACTGCACAAATATTTTCCAGTCTGAATTAAACCAGATAGTTTGATTCAGATCCACGCCACCAGTCACTGCTGCAAAATGGTCTTTTGCGGAATCAAAATCCATGAGGCTGAGATAAAGTAGATTTGGTAGGTTCTTCCAAAGGGAGGTTAGATGCTGGGCACTAATGTTTTCCGTCAATCTGAGCGTAGTTAAATGGGGGAAATATCTGTGGTAGTTGGCAAATTCGATTTCCCAAACAGCTGAAACCAGGCACAAAATTTGAACTGAGCCAAAGACAGACCCTTTTAGAAACACTCTGGAATAATACTGACTGGACTCAGCGGCACGCTTCAAGACTACGATCTTAAGCGATGGGAAGTGGAATGGCGCAATGTGTGCAGTTTCCTTTTCCGCATATACTGCGTTTGTCAAATCAACAGCTAGCCTGGTCACATTCGGGAAAAGACAAGAAGACAAACTGTAGGACCCCTTTAGGCTCAGTTTTCGAAGGCTTCCTGACACTTTTGACAACCAACTTGCAGTCTTAGTCCCTTCCCACAAATATGTCGTCTCCAAATGTAAGCTATTAAGATTTGGCCAGTGGTAGGAGTTGAGTTGTGTCAAAATTTCTTCGTCCTTTGTTGTAAGTGCGAGTGAGAGGCCAAGGAATGGGTAATCTGAAAGCTTTTGAAGAAGTGAACTGTATTCGTTTGCTGAAGAGTGGCCAATTTGAATTCCGCAACTGAAATGCGTCAACTTTGGTGTTAATCTAACCCACGGTAAGATTAAACTTGTGCTGACGGGAGGTGAGGACTCGTGGTAAACAGTTTCCAGTCCACTTTGGCAGTCTCTCAGATAAAGTTTCTCTAAATTTGGAGCACCTTTGAGGAGGAGATCAACAACTTGCATTTGCTTTGCTTTGCCACTTGGTCCGATATAATCAAAATTAATCACATATGTTGTAATTATGGGGCCAAACTGTTTTAGAAATCGTTGAGCAGCTCGGAGTCGTACGCCCTTTACGACGTCAAATTCGAATCCCGTAAAAGGTACGTTTCGAGGTGCCCCTTTGGGGAAAATGTGCAAAAATGCATCAACAGTGTCATCATTTGCTAATATTATCATGCGGTTGGAACGACGGCGATATATCCCGCAAGCAAGGCTATTAAATTCTCGGCTGACAGTCCGGTAGTGAGGTAAGGCGTCTAGTGGTAGGAAACCCAAAATCATTTCAAAGACCTAAAGGAAATGGAGAAACCATATTACAAATTTTAATTTTAAATCAAAGGCACACAATGACAATTAAGTCAAATCCCACAACTGGTAATCTCACCAAAGTCGTGGTTTGATTGGCCATGAAAGTCACTTGGAAATTTTAATTCTGACTTTGTTTAACCTATTGCGTGCAGAATTATGGGGAAGAAATTTCATCAATCGCCTGATATTAAAAAAACTCAATCCTTATGACCAATATAAATTTTCATTGCACTAGCCAATGACCAAAGTATTCTACTACAGAAATTCTGCGAGGGGCCCAAATTATTTCCAAAAAATTAAGCGCGGGGCCCAAATTATTTTGGGGAATGCTCAGAGTGTGACCCGAATTATTTTGGAACGTGATTGTGAATTAATAACAAAAACGTGTTTGTACGCATTGGATGGTATTTTGAATAAACGCATTCACGCGTATCTGGGTACTGGGGTGCGTTTTGAAAAAAACACATTCTTGTTTATCTTGAAACTGAGGTGTGTTTTTAAAAATACATTTATCGTATCGGGGCACTGAAGCATGGGTGTTAAAAATCCACATTTTTGCGTATTTGGGCACTCAAATGTGTTTTTTAAAACACACATTTTTGTGCATTTTTGCAATCAAGCGTGTTTTTAAAAATACACATTTTTGAGTATCAGTGAACTGAGGTTTGTTTTTAAAAATACACATTTTTGCGTATTTGGGAACTCACGTGTGTTTTAAAAATACACATCTTTGCGTGACTCGGCACTGAAGTGTGTTTTTAAAATACACATTTTGTGTTTCTGGGCACACACGTGTGTTTTTAAAAATGCCCATTTGTGTGTATTTGGGCACTCAGGTGTGTTTTTAAAAACACATATTTTTGGATATTTCGGCAGTGAAACATATTTTGAAATACGAAAAAATGTGCACTCGAGAGGCAAGGGAAAACGCTCAGAATTGAAAATTTTCATTATGCCATCTAAAAACAATAATATAATCAGATTTTACTTCAGTTGGGAGCGGAGCGTGAATGGAAATTCGTTCCTCTTCCGGCTGATTGAGTTCCACTTTATTCGAGTTGATACAGATTTTGGTTTCTGATGAAACATTCAAGTGCATTTCGGGATGATTTCTGGAATTTAAGCATCAAGAAATAGTTAGCTTAATTACTTGTCAACAAACATATCCATATAAGTTTTGATCTTTATGCTCGTTTCGAATACTTGAAAATCAATTGCCAACTTACCGTTCACAGCAGGAGTAAATATCTTCCAAGGTAAGTGACCCCGTGGGCAGATGATGTATCTGAAATCAGAATAAAATAAATTTAAAAAAAACTGACAAAAATTGTATTTTCATTTTGAAGAGTAACAGGCGATAACAACAAAAAAGAAAAATGAAAGAAAACATAAATACACACATTCGTAGGGCATGCGCAAAATTTTTGCGCTGCTTCTGGATAGCGTCTTTCTAAATAATTAAATACGAGTATATCCAGACTTCCCAACATGTTGACAGTAACCATTTTGAAGAAGCACGAAAGCAAAAAGGAGTCTTGAGGGAAAGGAACTTGTAAAGAACTAAAACTGGTTTCAGTCCTTCACCTTTTCCTTTTGTTCAAAAGGTTGTTTAATTTTAGAGTTTGAGGAACTTTGATTTCGGATAGCAGGCAAAAAAAGGCTCGTAAGCAGATCTATTTGGAATGGCGCCGCAGGGCTTGCTCCATTTAATAGAACCCTTGAATTTTATGGAATCAAAATTCTTTTGTAGGGCACCGGAACGTCGTTCTTGTCAACGCTCATCAGTCCTCTTATGACAATGGCGAATGATCGTAAGTTAGGTTGAGGTAAGATTTACTTCCCTCCATTGTACCCATTGAAAACTTCGTTTCCAACATGTACCTATCTATTGTACCCACCCACTGTAACCACCAATTCACGAGCTGGCTCTCCCGTGCTCTCTTTGTAAATAGAAGAGAGAGGAGGGAGGAGTTTACTCGACCAATGAGAGAGTCGATCTTACTACGCTCCGGGAAATCCA
>JAQIWD010000926.1:0-15647 GCA_034694825.1 Anurida granaria
GACATTTTGAAGTGGACAAATTGAAGTTGACAATTTGAAGTTGTCAATCTGAATAAAGTTGAAATTTGAAGTAAACCCACGCCCAGACCTGTTCACCTGTTCTTATGTAATGGTGTTTATTTTATTCTTCATTGCAGAGCGCATTGTACCCTTCCTCCGCCGGTCATCGCTGGATTGGGACTTTGTTCGTGGGCAACTCATTGAATTGAATTCGGATGATAAAATCTTCCTCAAGTGTTGGTGCCAAAGGATTCTGCAGTTACTAGAGGTGAACCTCCCTTGCATTTCGTTCGTTACAGACTCAGCCTTCTTATCAAATTAACCATGGGAAGCCCAGTGTGTATCGGATAAAGGAAATATGACACCATGGGATAACATACAGGAGGTGTCGGGTTCCCTCAGCCATTCGCCCTGTCAAATCCATTTTCATTTTATTAGTTAGTCTACAGATACAATTTTTTTAATCATGAATATTAAATGATAGCCCAATTTTTATCTCATGTTTAATTTGGTTTGATGATTTCGCAATTTTCTGGTTTTCAGGGCTCTTTCCTTGGTCTGGATCTTGAGGACCGACTCCTCCGACTGGAGTCTGACAAGGATTCTCTCCACCTTCAAGCCTCTCTTCTCCATGATCAGATCCAAGCACAAAATTCCAGAGTCCAGGATCTGGAACGAACACTTGTAGACAAGAAAAGTGAGTTGGAGACGACGGAAGACAAGCTCTCAAGGGTACATTTTTCATTAAAATAATTTTCACGGCGCTTAATTAGGAATTCAATTGATTAATTGATTGATTGATTTGTTCCCCATAGGAACTTCTTAATCGCTCATCCCTCGAAACCCAAAAACTGGAACTGATGACTGAGATTTCAGGGCTACGTCTCAAACAAGCAGCACTCGAGTGCGAAAACTTTGATTTGAAGGATCGGTACGGTCTTGGTGGGACTGATTTTGAGAAACGGCTCTGGGCGAAACCTCCAGTGCCACACTTGCGCTCTCCTTCTCCGACCCTTCATCCCCAGACGCAAAATGGGTACTTGGAGAATGGACATGGGAGCAGCGTCGTGGATTTCAGTTCCCCTCCGGGCAAATCCGGCATCCATCGTCCCCGGGTGAGTCCTTCCCCTACCCCTTCTTCATCCATTATTGATCATTTCTATTTTCTCCAGACTCCTCCAGCGAATGCGTATCGTCGCGTGGAGCAGACATCTTTTGGGACTCTTCCAAGGCGTAACCAAACCTCTCAACTCTCTGCATTTAACAATGGACTCGCAATAGGGGATGATGGCTCCCCGTCCAGCCCCCTCTCTCCAACGTCCATCTCCAGTGGAAACTTACACTCTGTCCATCAGTTCCAGAATAATCAATCCAGCTTGTCCAGCAATGGTAGATTTTTATCCTCGCCTTCCACCCACCCACGTTCTTCATTCCAGCTCAAACCCTTCCGAGTCGCCGAGCCGAGTGCCGTTCAGATTGGTGAAGGGGAAGCTTATGTCGCTTCGGGTATTTCCAGCTTTGGTGATTCCAGGGGTCGTGACCTTTGTCCAGGAAATGAAAAGGGGCCAAGGAGCACTTCTGCTCCAAATCTAGGTTTGCTTACACCTCAGCCGGGGGCTTACGGTTACTTATTTATGCTTCCTTTCTGCTTGCGCTCTATGGAATTCGGTTTTCACCTTTTTGCATCAGTTGTAAGGTTAAATAGTTTCTTTGTAATTTCTCCAGCTGGAATTGAGCGTGACGACTGGGGACGACGTAAGAATAGTTGGAACGGGAAGAATAAATCTTCTGGAAGTGGCCATGGTGGTCACAAATCTCGTGGAATCCTTCGGATCTTGAGTAAACTCCGACGCAGTAATTCCTGTGGACTGGACGATGACGTCGTGGCTCCAGTGGAATCAAATAATTTTGTCCGTGGTGGGTTTCGAGCCACGGCCGCACCGCGTTTGGGGTGGAGCTCAAACCCTCCCCTAAAAAAGTAAAACTTCAAAACATTTTCAAAAAGGTGAAACTTTGATTATTTTTTTTTCATTTTGGTAAACAGACCCGAAGGACCAATTCACCTTTGGGATGGTGATGGAGTGCTCCTTTGGTTTGCTTACATGGGACTCGGGAACTACGCACCGGAGGTGAAGCGGTGGGTCAAATCTGGTCAGCAACTCCTGGATGCGTCCAATAAGGAACTGGAGAAAGAATTGGGAATCAAGGTAAGAACTCATTCCAGGTTCTTTGTCTGGATTTCGAGTGGCGGTGGTCAAATTTTTAATTATTTGCTTTTAATGATTCCAGAATCCCCTCCACCGGAAAAAGTTAACACTTGGCATCCAATCGCTGCGGAATCCGAATGATGACGACGTTGGTGGGAACTTGGATTCTGATGGGGTGATTCGATGGTTGGATGACATTGGGCTTCCCCAGTACAAGGAAACCTTTGGAGATGCTCGAGTGGACGGAAGAGTTCTGAGTCGACTCACAACACAGGACTTGATATTCCTCAAGGTCACGAATCTTTTACATCACATGAGCATCAAGAGGTCAGAGGTCATGGTCATGTCCCTGAGGCAGAAACGTAATTTTTATCTTTTACGTTCCAGAGGGATTCAACTCCTCCGGATTCACAAATTCAACCCAGGTTGCCTCTGTCGGAGAAGTACGACCGTTGACAGAACCAGTCACCCGTCGCCAAGTCCTGAACATGTCGCCACTTGGTCCAACCATCGCTTCATGGAGTGGCTCCGGGCAGTGGAACTAGCCGAGTATGCGCCGAATCTAAGAGGATCTGGAGTTCATGGAGCACTGCTCATCCTGGAGCCAAAATTTAACGCAGACTTGTTGGCGACAATGCTGTCAATTCCAGGAGATAAAACTCTGCTCCGGCGACATGTGAACCAGGAAGTCAACGAACTCATTGGGAGGGAGATTGTGCAAGAGAAGAGGAAAGTTGAAATGTCGGAGGAATTTGTACCGCTGAGCCCAACGCACAAGATCAAAATCAAGGTGAGTTCAACCAATTTTTGTTTTAAACTCCAAGTTTCCTTAATCTTTGACCTTGTGCTGTTTTCAGGTGGGAAAACCCATGAAGGTTTTTAATTTACGTCGAAAACGAAATAGTTTGGAAAATGAGGAACTTCTTTGCCCCCTGGAACTCAATCTGTTCCCCCTCTCTCATTCCGTAAGTTCCTGGAATCTTTAACTTATTAATTGGGGTCTTAGTTTAATTTTAATTTTAATTTTATTAAATTTCAGAACTCTGATTTGGATTCTGGAGGAGGGGAAGGATCCGAGAGTCTTCGAAATGGTGACAAAATCAGCGATATCTAATCAGCGCAGCTTACAAACGAGTCCTTTGTAGCATTTACTAGAATCAACAAATCAGCGAATTCCGACTCCTATTCCTAGTGTCGTAACTTCCATGGTCAGTACGATGGAACCAAAAGACTGCTCTCGTGCCTTCAAATCCCGTGCAGCTACGAATCATAACTTTGGGCCAACTTTTTCTAATCAATATTTTGAGCCTTTTTTAAACTCAGAATTTAAACGTCGTATTTTAGTGCCGTAGACGTCGTAATATTGCTTGCATGTGCCAATTTTCTAGTTAAAGTGCATTTATGAGATGGGCTTAAAAATTTACTGATAATATTTTATGAATTTACTCAAACATAATAAATATGCTTCTGATTAATAATCTATTATTTACCCTCCTACATTCCTTATTGACACTCCTTTCTTCTTTTTCCTTCTTTCCAGGAATTCGACAGTGAGGTATCCTGCCATCCCACAAGCAAGTACCACTGACAGACCCATCAGTTTTACGCGGACACAAAAGCTGGGTCCACTGACGAATGCGATGATGAAGCCAAGGGACTCCCACAGTCTGTAATTACTGAATGCAGGTTCCTCACAGTGGCTAAACAAAACTCCGTAGAGGGCTAAGGGTCATAAAACATGTTTAGACAGGATTAATTATTCATGATTACGCAGGAATGACATTTGACCTCACCGTTGATCTGCGTCTGCCAAACGGCATCACCCACGCCCCACAACGCGGCCAGGATGAAGAACAAGGCTGGAGTCTCTGGGTCTGGTTTCCAGACGAAGAGCGTCGCCACCACTCCAGCGTTAATCAGCGATCCGAAGATAAAAACGGGGACCCTCCCCATTTTTCGAACCACTGGACCGAATGAGATGGAAGCGACGGCGTCGGCAGCGCCATAACAAATCAGGACATAGCCCACTTGACCCACGTCCCAGGCGCAGGAAATGTAGGCCTGCGTGTAGTCCGAAGCGAAGAAGCCCTGGAGACAAAGACGATTCAGCGATTGGAAACAAAGCGTTGTTGGTCAACGTTTTGTTTCAAATCGCTGGAATTCCAGTTAACCTGTTCCATTCCCGACCAAATTGTGATGGGAATGAGGAGGATTTGGTAGGGTTTGAGCATTTGCTTCCCGGTGGCCAAGAAGAGCCCAATCCCACTCAACTTTGAGGTATCCCCCTCCCTTTCCTTTTCTCCGTATCGGGTCAAGGGGTCGACAAAGAAGGCATTCACAGCGGCGGCTGCCAGTGCGCATGCGAGGAAGATTGCACAGAGCGTATAGCGAGCAGCGGGCTCCGGTTCCCGAATGTTTCCATCCTGGACATTTTCTGGACAAAACGTGGCTCCACATACGCTGATGTCCTTGTCAATCCCATCGTCATCCGCAGCGAGGACGAGCGCTGCTATCAAGTTTCCCCAAATTTGTGAACTTTGAAAAGCCATGAAGAAAATCCCAAAGAATCGGACGATGATGATCTCGGATTTGTCCTTGCAGATCCGGGCGTATTCGTGACCCACGTGGGTCAAGTACGTACACTTGGCACTCCAGAGCCTAGGAATGAAATGTTGACATAAATTCCCAATGTCGCTGAATGTCGCCGTGGACTTACGGAGCAGCGCAGAAACCTAGAACAACTGCAGCCGGGATCAGCGTCTCGTAGAGTGGTTCAAAATTGGCGACCATGTAGATGGCGTAGCCAAAAACGGAGAAGACCAACGTCCATTTCACGGTGAATTTGGAAATTAGGAAAGTTGGGAGGAAGAAACAGGAAACGACAATGGAAGCGTAGATGGTCGCATTCGAATAATTACCAAGTCCCTGGAATTAATCAAAAGTGGGTTATTCAAGATTTTTATCCAGGAATCCGTCCAATTCCAGTAATCTTACATCAGGGTTCATGGAACTCTGGAGAGCAGACATGCTGTTGAAGGCAGTGAACTGGAGGGTAAAGGCGAGGCTGATGACGATGACGTTCCGGAGGATCCGCCGCTCTTCTCCAGCGTCATAGACCATCTGGAACTTTGTCTTTGGCTCTCCATGACCTCCCAAGGTCACCTCATCGGGTCCAACAAAACTTGGATTTTTGATTCCAAATTTAGAAGTTCCGTCATCTTCGTCACGTCTCATTCCAGTCGGAGGTCAAGTTGTCAAATTTTAATAAGGAGGATTTGGGTCACTGGGCTTGGCTGGAGTATTTGTGGACATATGAAGTTAAACTGCGAATGTTTTCCAGGAAGGTGAGTCCATACAGAGATGCTGGACAGACAATCATGGAGATAACGAGAAGAGTGACACGTAATCAATCAAGTATGGTTAATTAGAAATTGATTAGAAATTAATCTAAGCTCTTCCTTCCATCTCATCGCAGTTCCCATTGTTCTTTGAACACATTTGGGTGGCCTTGACCATTTCACATTTTGATCTCCAGGAAAATGGACGGAATTGATTCTCTCCAGATAATCAGCCATAATCAGCGATTTAATCAAATGTTGGAGTGGATAAGGAAAGGACGCCATGGGAGGAGCCTCTTAAGTGACCTGAGAGGGATCGGCCAAGTTCCGGAGCCCCGAGTCCAAAACCACCTCACGTCCTCGCCGTCTCCATGTCCAAGGGATTTGGGTCTGGAGATGCCATGTCACTTTTCCTGGAATCTGTCCAGCAGCATCTCATCTTAATCTTTCCGTCCTTGTCCTGCTCAACTTGTCCTCGTAGCAGCTCTCAGTTGGATCCTGGAACCAGACGCGTCACCTTTTCTCCAGCAGCATCATCTTCTTCTTCTTCCTCATTCTGTCAAGAGGTCATCCGAGGTCATCAGCTCAAAGGGAAGTCACCCTCCCTTGCATCGATTTAATTAAGAATTAACTAAGTTTAATTGTCTTATTAAAGGAAGCGAAGCGCGTGTTCAATTTGGGGCAAAGTGAGACAAAACGATAGGGAAAGAGAAGGCGGCTTCCAGTTTTTAGTAAATGTCAACAACATAAACAACAAGTAACACTAAAAAAACTGTCAACTGTGTTGTGTAATTAATCAGTTCTCTTTTCTTTCGATTCGTAGTTAATTGTCCTGGAATATGTCCAATCCCAGAAAAGTTGTTCCGCAATCGGACTCCGCAAGAGGGTAAGCTTGATTTGTGATCTGTCAATGTTTACCAAGTTCCCAAGTTTTCAACCATCAAACTCTTAGTCACTAACTGAGATTCTGTTCTGTTCTTTTCTTAGGTATCCCTCTCCTTCGACACGGCGTCCTCGTCAGAACGTGACGATGCCCAGCCCAATTGCTGGTGGTGGTGGTGACAGGAGACCAGCTGAGCCAAAGTCTGCGTTCGCAGCCATGATGGAAGCATTCCTGGATACCCCGTCTCCAGCTGTGAGTTAAATTACCACTTCAACTCTGCGTCAACTTTTAAAGTTGTATGGTTTCAATTCTATTTACTTTTCCAGGATGTGCTGACGAGTGAGCAACTGGCCATGGCCGTTGCCCCACGTGGAGCCGTTGACCCACTCGACATCCTTCTGGAGAAGTATACGGCAGAGTTAGCAGCTAATGCCGAAGATATCAAGCAGTTGAAAGCCCAGGTACAGACGGCAACATTACGATGTACCTCATGCTCTCCTCATTTCATGATCATCAATTATCGTTAATCTTCGTTTCTTTTCATTGTATCGTTTATAGGGAGGTGAGGATTCGTTCCCAACTCAGGATGAGGCACAGTTCAACACTGCTCCTCAGCGGCTCACCGTCGCCATGGACCGAATCGTTGCAGATTTCGGTGGAGCTGACTCTGTCCCGCCGCCGCCGTCACCACCACGACCCGACGCTGACCCTGCTATACACGATCTCTCTAACTTATGTCATCAACTCTACAGCCTGACAAAAGACATGCTTAAGGTGACCTTCCCTCGAACGCCCTCTTGACACCCTCGGAATTCCAGAATCCCGATTTCATTTCTATTTTCTGTTTCAGAAAGCAGAAGTGGCATCGGAGATCCAGCACCGTCATCCCAGGACTCTCTCAGGTCGGAACGGTGGGGAAGCAGGAACGGAACACTCCTAATCGGTACGGCTCGGCTCCTTCCACCAATAGTACGCTCAAAGTCACTCTTCGCTAATTTATTAATTACTGGTATAATAATTAATGTAGAATTAATTAGGAATTAATGGAAACATTTCCTTTAGTTTTATCATTCACATCCCTCAATCTTCGATTTGTAAAAGATGCAATGATGAATGATAAAATAAAGGAATGGAATCTCATCTCCCTTATTCCTCCCTTTGATTTTTATTTTGCAACTGCCAATTAGATCCCTTCGAAACCTTTCTTTTGACCAATACCCTCCTCCCTCCCCTCCCCTTCTTCTTTTGTGTTTTGCTTTCAGGTGGTTTGGAATCTTAATTGATTCGGAGGAATACCCTGGCAAGGTACTTATTCTCTTCTTCTTCTTCTGTCTTTTCCTGGCCATCAAGACAAGACTACTTCCCAATTTCACCTGGAGGGATTCAAGAGGAAAAAATGGAAGAAGATGCAGAAGAATGGATGAGGATGAGGATTCTGCCTCCCTTTACGTCCTGTTCGGGTTGCTTTTATTGTTAAGAAGTCTCTTGGCTCAGATCCAACAACCAACAAACAATTCCTTACAGAAAATAACAAGACAAGACAAGACGGGACAGGTATACACTCAGTCAGTACCAAAAGTGCCAAGTGGAAGGAACAAGTCCCAAGTACCTTCTTCTCCCTCTGTGTGGAATTCTGATCTCATCCTTCTACCGCCAGGAATCTCAGCCCGAGTGTTCCCAATTAATCAACTTAATTAATTGATCCTTCACCTTTCTCGCAATGTTTTCCCCCGCGCTTAGGACGCTGAGCAAAAGGGATCCAAAGAAACCAACAAGTTTCCGTTCGACCAAGCGTTTCGTTTGGTAAAGTGGAGTCCTTCCTCCCATCTTCCCTTCCAGTGCTGCCGCTGGGCTAATCGCTGATCGCTGATTGTGAGATGGCCACAATCGGCTACTCCAAAGTTTTCATCCTTGACAAATACTTTGCAGAGTTACAGAAATTTTGGGAGACTGAGAAGAAACTTCAAGGGATGCAATCAGGTACGTCCAAAATCCAAATCGGAACAGACATTGATTGATGAATGAGAGACATGGAGGTGTAATGGGAATGATCTCACACAATCTCGCAATGACCCTTGATCCCCATTTTAATCAAAGTAAACGCCATGAAAAATTTTAATTCAAAAGTTGAATTATATGAAAACGGATCGGTTTTCTTTAGTTTAGTTCTTGTTGTGCAAATCTTTACAATCCATTGTTGGAAATGAGGGTAAATTGATGGGGATGAGATCCGGAGTCATTGGTCATCATTCCCATTGTTTTTTTCATCCCCCTGATTCATGATTTCCTGATTCCTGATGAGCCACCACTCTGCTTACTCTCCACTTGACGCCTCCCTCTGGTCCAGAATACTAATGAGGGCGGTCCCCTTTTTTCCTTACATCCCCAAGGGACCAAGGCCCTAATGAGAAGAACAGACAAAAAGTACCCATTACAACAATTGAAGATTCCCTTGTTCCAAGTCCCTCCACAAGGACACAAGCAGAGAGGTTCTGTGTTAACATTTCCACATTTTACACCTTAAGGATCCTCTCCCTAGCCCACTTGAGACCCTTAACCACTTTATGGTCAAAACCAAGTAGAAAATAAGGAGACGGGAATGTGGATCCCTGCAAGGGCTCTCGGCTTTTCTTCCTTCAGGGAGGAGACGCGGCGGCGGGGATGAAGGGTCTCCACAAATGTGATGAGTTGAGGAGAACAATGGAAGTTAATGGCCACTTTCTTGTCTTGTCATTCCAGATTCGTCCAATGAAAAGGCTCATCTCCAGCAACGTCTCCAGAGTCTCAGCTCAGAACTTGTCAGCCTCCGGAACCACCTCCAGGTCAATGCCCCGCCCCAACTCCCACCTCTCGTCAACGGGTACAACAACAATGGCAGAGTGCTCAACCACCCTGATGGACATGCCCCTCCTGGACATCTCCCTGGACATCCTGGACATCCTGCTCAACAAAGTACAAACTCACAACAATGTCACAATGGGCAGAATTCGGTTCTGAGCTACAAGAGCGGTGCTGGAAATGGGGGATACCGGACGAAACCCCTCCCTCCACGTCCAGTCTCCAGCAATTTCCAGTCCATGTCAACTCTCCCGCTCATGACCGGTGGACCGGGTCAAGCGTCACTTTCATCAAACCATGTCGCCCAACAACAATCAACCCCCTTTTACGTCAATCAACAATTTCCTAAAGGTAACTAAAAAGTTGGGAATTTAGTGCAAGTTGAAACTTGAAATTGATCCCTTATTTCAGATTTGCTGAGTTCAGAGGTCATTCCTGGAGATGATCGTCCAGCTGGTTCCGTGGCAGGGACACGGACGAGCTCCTCTGGCGGTGGGGATGACGTGACCCCTTCAGTCTCCTCTCACACCTCCTCATTTAAGTTGTCCAGCAAGAGTGTCCAGTACTCAACATTCCCGGTTGTCCAGCAGTCACCACCGAAGAAGGTTCAACTGTCAGGGATAGAGGACTTGGTTCACCTCCCTGGAGCCCTTACGGAAGACTCCCTTATTCGCTCCCTCCAGGCACGTGCGGCTGCTGGAAAGCACTGGGTCTACATGGGTCCAATCCTCCTCCTCGCCAACCCCTTGACCGCACTTGGGAATCCACTGACGCTGAATTCGACTCGGAGCCTCACCCCCTTGCCCCCAATCCAGAGAGTAGTTGAAGAGGCGTTGAGGCAGCAGGCAGAAACTGGATACCCTCAGGCTATAATTCTATCGGGCTCAAGTGGGTCTGGAAAAACTTACACCTCCATGCTCCTCCTTCGTCAACTCTTCACAAGTGCTGGGAGTGGGACAGAGTCGGACGCCTTTCGACATCTTACTGCCTCTTGCACCGTGATCCGGTCGCTTGGAACAGCTGCCACGGCTGCTAATCCAGAATCAAGTAGAATCGTAAGTAACGACATGGCGACATGGAACAGGCGACATGAAACATGACCTTTCATTTTTGATATTTCCAGGGTCACTTTATAGAAGTCCAGGTCACAGATGGTTCCTTGTACCGGGCCAAAGTCCACTGCTACTTCCTGGACCAGACGCGAGTTGTCCGGAGTTGTCCAGATGAGCGGAATTATCACATTTTCTATCAAATGTTGGCAGGATTGACGCCGGATGAAAGAAGTGAGGAATTTGCAACTTTTTCTCTCCAGAATTACAAGTTTTTTCTTTCTTTTAACTCTATTGATTATTTGTTCTTCCAGGTCGCCTTCATCTGGGTTCTCATTCCGCAAGGACGCTGCGCTACCTAAATGCTTCCGAACAGAAATCGGATGAGGCCGAAGATGCCCGACGCTTTCTTGACTGGAAAACTTGTTTGTGTAAGTGCAACATCTATACTCAACGTAACCCACAAGTGGCTCTTAAATTACTCACACGCACAAGAATGAGGTCACGCAAGGGTCAGGAATCCCTCAGCTCAGGATTCATCATGTAACGAAAGATTGCGTGACGAGTCCTGAGGGGTTGAAACGAGTTCTGACATCCCGTGATGTAATTTTGGATTTGATTGATTTGCGCAGGCGTGTTGGGGATTCCGTTCTTGGACGTCGTCCGCGTCCTCGCTGCCGTGGTCCTCATTGGAAATGTCAAATTTACTCAATCCTCATCTCCATCCCTTGGATTGGACGTGGAGGTGAGACACGCTCTACCAATTATCGACAAGAATCAACATGTCATGTCATGTCCATTCTTGTTTTTTAGGAAGGGGAATGTGAGCTCGAATCCGCAGCGTCCCTATTGGGCGTCTCACAAATTGCTCTCCGCCAGGGACTCACGCTCAGGACGCACAATGCGCGAGGTCACCTAGTGAGGTCAAAATCAGATGCAGAGACGAGTAACAAAACGCGGGATGCGCTGGCAAAGTCCCTTTACTGCCGAACCGTGGCGACCATTGTCCGAAGAGCCAACAGCCTCAAGCGCCTCAACTCCAATTCCGGAACGCTGAGCTCGGACTCGGCCGATTCTGTTCACAACCAGGCCGAAGTGGCGAGTACGATCCAGAGCAGTGCCCCGAGCACGGTGGGCACGGCGGGGTCAAAAGCGTCTAGGTCCATGACAGCACTCCTGGCCGCCGTCCGACATGCGACTGATGGTTTCATTGGGATCCTGGACATGTATGGATTTGAGGACTTGAAGCAGAGTCGCCTGGAGCATTTGTGTATCAACTTGTGTGCAGAGACCATGCAACACTTTTACAACACGCACATTTTCAAGGCCTCCATCGAGTCGTGTCGGGACGAAGGGATTCGGGTAGAGGAAATTGAGTACCACGACAACGTACCCTGTATTGACCTCATCTCTTCTCTGGTGAGTGAAGGTGAAGGGTCAACTTTTGTAGAGGCACTTGAGTTAACCTTTGACATTTGACCTTAGCGGACGGGACTCCTGAGTATGCTGGACGTCGAGTGCTCCACGAGGGGAACCGTCGAGTCTTACATTCAAAAAGTTCAAATCCAACACGCCCAGAATCCACGGTTCCTGGCATTGAGGGCTGCCGAAGCCCACCGTTCCTTTGCCATTCAACATTACGCTGGAAAAGTATACTATGACGCTGGAGAATTCCAAGGTAAGCTGCTTCCGAATGGGTTCAATTTGTCTGGATGATTTCTAATTTGTTTTATTTTGTGTAGAGACAAACCGTGATGTGCTGGCTGATGACCTTGTGGCAGTTTTCCATAAACATCGCTGCTCCTTTGGATTCGCCAGTCACTTGTTCTCCTCTGAGTTGAAAGTGTTGGGGGCTGGAGGGACCGTTGACCCTTGCCCCAAAGGGATCTCATTCAGGATTCTACCCACCTCTAATGCCGAGATGTAAACTAACACGCCGTTTAGCTTTTTTTTTTTGCAAAGTTATAATATTTCGTGGAATTTTAAAAAGTTAATACCTCTTTACACAGTTTTTTTTTTCTTTCTTTTTTTCCTTTTCGGAGCCTCTATTTATTCAAAACACGTCTACACATACTACATGCTTCCTTGGTGACTTTGCAGGTTGAATGGAGAAGAGCCTGTCTCGACCTTTACGCAAGACTTCCACACTCGCCTGGATAATTTGCTGAGGACATTGGTCCATACGAAGCCCCATTTCATCCGGTGCCTGAGTCTCAACCAGAGTGGACAACGGGATCTCTTTGATCGTCACACGGTTGCTAAGCAACTCAGGGCATTCCAGGTCCTGGAGACGGTGAATCTAATGGCTTATGGATACCCACATCGCATGCGCCTCAAGGCCTTCAACAGTCGCTACAAACTCCTTGCTCCCTTCCGTGACCTGTCCAGGACGGAGGATCGAGCTGTGGAGGACTCGGCCAGAATCCTCCACGCCTTCCAGGACGCAGTCGAAAGTGGCAGGGGAGGACGCGGTTCTGGCGACATTTCCATGGGCTCCGCCATCGGGAAGCGACATGTGTTTCTGAGGTACGCTTTCGACCTTTGACCTGCTCCTGGGTCTGGAATTTGTTTAATTCTAGTTGGTTTTTAGTGAGGGCGCTCGTCAGGAACTCGAATCGCTTCGACTAACAACCCGGAACCGGGCAGCGACGCTCATCCAAACGACCTACCGGGGTTGGTACTGTCGGCGCCGTTGGCCAGTGGTGCGCCAAACAATTCAGCAACGCTGGAGACAACTGGGGAAGCGGGAGAGGGAAGAGGTCAAGGTGACGACGACCACTGACCCCCAACTGAGTCCTCCTTACACAAACTCCCATTTCTCTCATCATACGCTGATGGAACTGAACCCTCCGAATTCCAAATCGATTCGGATCCCCAGTGATGCTGGAGGGGTGCTCCAGACAGTATTTCCAGTTCCAGCACAAAGGACTTCCTCAGCTGCAGTCATAAGCTCCACGTCCTCATCCAATTCTCACCAGAATAATTACAAGAATCTCCTATCACCCTATCCAGTTCAAGGTCACCTGGAATCGGGTCATGTTCAACAGTCAAATGGGCACGAGAGGATTGAAGGGAGTAGTCGCCCAAGGCCTCAACCAATCACGGGAACTCCTCCCCCGGAGTCGCAACCTCCAGAGATTAAATTAGTCCAGGAAATCTGCTCACTCTACGCACTCGATATGGTAAGCCCAGTCACCTTCTTAATTTACCTCTGACCTCCAATTCCATTACCTTGAATTCCAGGAGCGGTCTCCTTCTCTGCCACCCAGTCGTCCTTACACTGTCGCTGGAAACCTCAAACACGCTTTCCCTCAGACACGGATCATCAAAAAGAATTTTCCAGGTAGGTGACGAGTGTGTTAATCTGGATTTGATGAACATTAATTAACATGAATTTAATTGTCCAGGAATTAATTGATTCTTGTTGTGTTTTAGATGATGGGCGGATGTGCTTGGGTGACGTGGGGCTGAGTAGGGGTGACTACGTGTCAGTGGTGGGCCCGTCCCCTCGTCGTGGCCACTTGATTGTGGAATACAAGTGCCGAACGCTTCATCTCCCCCATCACTTTCTCCAACTCAGAGCTTCCTCTCATTTAGTTAGCTAGATTAGGTCATGCATAGGTTAGACGCTGGAAATTCCAGACAGATTTTTAGAAAGTTATTCCAGTGCCATTACTCCAGAACCATTTTTATACGGTATTAAATTGTGCCTGAGAATTTTTGCTTCCATTCCCTCATTGTAAGGTACTCCAAATGACCTCAGGCAAAATGAGAAGAAGATCCCGGAATTCCAACACACTTTGCCTCTTATGCAACAAGGGAGGAAGGGAACGAACGGAGTCCTTTGTTGTTGTTTCCCATTGTTTCAAAACCCTCAAGGGATTCGTTCGGGTGACCTTGGAGGAAGGGATCTTTGCTCACTTTCAACATTCCTTCTTTCAAGAAGGCTCCACTTGACATTGGACCGAGTAACCTACTTCCCTTGAACTTCATTCCAAGAACTGCAAGGAGCCCTTATTGTTACAACTTAATCAAGAATCATGAAGACGCTCCTACTTTTCGTCCTCGCAATTTACATCCTCTGCTCAAGTGTCCAAGGAGGCCCTGTCCCTTGGTTCGGCTCCTCTCGTAGCGCTGGACATGTTCACCGTGAGACTGTCCACGGTGCCGGACTTGGCCTTGGCCACGGCGCCGGACTTGGACTTGGCCACGGTGCTGGACTTGGACTTGGCCACGGTGCCGCTGGATTTCGACACGTAAGCCACACCTGTCATCTCTTCATACGGGTTGATTTTGGAGACCTCCTTTGAATTTAGGGTGTTGGGCACGGTGGGGCTGGAGTTCTTGGGGGGCACCGTGGGGTTCACCGCGAGCGTCATGTCATCAAGCATCACCATACGGTAATGACAAGTCACGTCATGTCAACTGGGGTGAGGGGGACAGTGCTGACTGACATAGTGGTAACAACGCTTTCGTTTCACTTTTTTTTTCAATAGGAGCGTCATGGACTTGGAGGACATGGGCATGGACACGTTCATCGAGGCTGATGAGAGAAGGGTGACCCTTGACCTCCTCTCAAAATAGTTTAGAAATGGACACCGCAGGGCCGAACACCTTGTTTCATTTTGACTAGAAATAGAGAAAAATAAAAATGAAAATGTGAGTGGGGTTTTATAAAAATTTAACCACAAAATGACATAATAAAACAAAAGTCACCTGTCTGTCCGTGAATTGTTGATAAAAGTGATGATCATGGACGGCTGCATTCCTCGAATGCAGTTGCATTGCATCAATTGCATTGAATTGCATTTTCCCTGCAAAACTGCAATTGCATTGCAATTTGCAAATGTGTGCAAAAGTGTTCGTTACTACAGTCGCCCTCTATCGGGTAGATTTTTTCCTTTTTCCTCTTTCTCTCCTTCCATTGGGGAAAAAGGAACAAATCAAGGCAACAGATGGCGACTGTAATGTCTCTCAAAGTACCTTGAACTTTGGGAATCCCTTACTACTGCCCTTAATTTAAGGGTCCCTTCAAGGTCAGCCTCCCTTACCCCCTCATCCTCATTCCAAAATGTCTCATAAATCCTTGTAAGAATGGGAAACGCGTTCACTTGTCCAGGAACCTTCGTCCCTACACCAACTTCATCAGTTCAGTCACTTCTTGTCGAAACTTGTCCAAAATTGTTTTGAAAATGAGGATAGGATTCCCAAGTACTTCCTTTCTTTTCTTGTTTTTACTTTCACTCCGAGTGAATGGTGGGACTTTGGAAAGAAATGTAAGTTTGACCTACGACCTTCCATACTTCCCTTCCAGCTTATGTTTTCAATTGTC
>JAQIWD010000927.1:0-15642 GCA_034694825.1 Anurida granaria
TTAGCTTTAAAATATTCCTACTGGATCAGAAAATATTCGCAAATATTTAAGTGTCCAAAATAGGACACCCACCCCTGCATATTAACTAAAAACTGACGAAATACTTACGTAATACTTGATATACGTAAATAATATGTCATTATTACTTATTATTTACTCTGCATTAATCAATAGCATTATTGCACCAAAATTGCGGGGAAAAATATCATTTAAAAAAAACCAAAAAATGATTGTTATGTACGAAAAAACCCGCAATAATGAAAACACTCCGACGAAACCGGATTTGGAGGAAATTGAATGTGTAACAGGATCACGTTCTTTCGAAATCACCTCCCTCTTACTTGCTCCTGTGTCCTGACAAAAAGGAAATTTGGTCGATTCTGGTAATGACATTTTGAAAACTGCGTGATAAAATAAAGTGCGGATGAGAGGGATATGGAAGGGAACTGATGGTAGTTCTCAATCATTTTTCCTTAACTTTCTTCCCATACGGTTGACGCCTCCTCCTAAACTTTCTCACGAGAAATCTGTTTCTGAAAGTTTAGCAACTACGTAAAGCTCGTGTCTCCCTGATCGAATTTAAGTCTGAAAACTTATGATTTCAAACTGAGGAGAAAGGAATTCAGTCTTCAATTTCAATCTGGAGGAAACCAACTTGTCCGTAGGGATCGCTGGATGGATGACTGGAAATGGAGCCAGCTTACTTCTAACCAAGTTTGACAAGCGCCAGCGTTTCAATTTGTGGATTTAAGCCCAGGACTAGTCGTAAGTTACCTCCGAGCTTACCATCATCATCGTTTCCCCGCCAGGAGCTATTGGATGGAGCTTCCCAGTCACATCCGCACACGTAAGAAAAAGTTAACTAAGGGAAAAAGATCGACCGATGCGAGGAGATGATGATGATGACGAGGTCGCCGCGGCAATCCTTGCTGATTTACTCTTGACTTTCTCCTCTCGTCTTCTTTTTCCGTCCAAATTTACTTTCTTTTCAATTCCTCCTCTTGGAAAAACTTTCACCTTTTTTCACTTTCTCCACTTCCTTCGTATGTCTACCACCACCGTCGTCCGTCTTGAAAATGTTCTCACACTTCCAGTAGACAAACAACTCAACTGGGAAAACTTTCTTATCACCCTCCTCCCTTCCGGCTGACATTGAGATGTGCTCAAGCAGGCATCAATTTCCGAGTTGAATTTAATGCACACAACCCATCATGATACTACTAACTACCAACTCCCCCTTAGCCAGAAATGCGACCCTGTCGTCATTAATTGTTGTTTGAAACGTAGAAAATTCCACATCTGTCATCACTTTTTTCGCGTCTTTGAGCAAAGGACGAAGCGTAGTTTGGGGAGGAGCTTTCGGAACGACGCTTCAGCGTCATGTTTCAAACAGAATCAAAACGTATGATTGTGAAAGCGGAATATGAGGGCCTCTTCTGGTTGTGTACAAAATCTCATTACAAAAGGATCAGTTGAAGTGTCGTGGCTGTAGCCCGTAGGTTATGGGCTCCCGGGTTTTTATTCGTCCACACCGAATTCCAATTTCCTGAGGTCGGTGGTGGCGGCGGGTCTTTTCTGCCTCTCTTTGAGTGTGGGATGTCAAGGTTTTCTTCCGAGCCGTCTTTTGATCTTTCCCAATTTCTATGGCGTTTCCTCTAGTCTCTTGGTCTCTTCCGGCACTTTCTTTGTGGAGGAGAGAAAAGGAATCAGGGCTGTCCATAATAAAAGAAATCACTCACTTTCTCCTTGTCACTTTCACTCCAGTCAACCCCACACGTCTCCGTTTATTGTACAAAAAAAATGAAGGGCTGGAAGAGTAATCACTCTCACACTTGGATCTGACGGAGAGTAAAAGCGCAGGATGTCAGAATGACATAATGTAATACTACTGGAATGGGATTGAAAATCAGGATTCTTACCACTTTAGGAAAATTAATAGTAGTGACCTATGGCTGTGCAAAGTTTGATTTACGGTATTTTAACTCATGGTTACCGCAAGATACGAAAAATGAATGATCGCACATAAATATGTCTGGCAAGATTTCTGCACTTTTCAAATGATTTTGGGAATGCAGCCATTTGGTCAAATCGGCACCCACCAAACTGACATGACGGCGGAGATGAAAACTCGGAATTGAGGGTAAAAACTCGATGCCCTAGGACGCAGGCAGGCCCAATAGACCCCTTTGAGCATCAAATGGGTCCAATTTCGAGGCATTAGCCTGGAGCGATCGACCTCCAGGTCACCAAAACTTCGATTCTTCCCATAGGTTGGCATAAGTTACTCTATGTTACAGTCAGATTATTCAGTCTATCCCCTGGACGGATGGAACCTAATAAGAAGAAAACCTAAGGCCTCCCATTCCAAAGCAAAGAGTGAGGCGAGGGTTTTTCCTTATAGGCTCCACCCCTCCAAGGGCTGGATTGAATAATCTGACTTTAATTTCTCCTTTACTTTGCAAGCAAAATCTGTACTTCCTCACTTTGTTGGGCATGGCTCCAGTGTCTCCAAGTGAATTAACCAAACCCACATTCCTTCCTTGACCTTTACCTGACCTCACCCCCACTGGCTGAAAAAACAGTGGTAACACTCCAATCAAGTTAAGCAAGGTGGATACAATTCCATTTTCAGTCTTGTCCTTCCTCTCCTTTCCTCAACAACTCCGCTGACCATCCTCAATTTGATTCTCATTTTTTAATAAACGGGTAACTCCCGTAAAAATCTGAATTAGAGTCTTTGCCCCCGTGTATAATTGAGTAGGCCAGCAGCAGCAGTTTAGAGGCAGAGAAAGAGAGAAAGCAGGAAAGGCTCAAGAGTCAAACCGCACCAAATTGGGATTTCCGAAAACCTCGTGGATTTCCCAACAGTTTTTCAGAATTCCAATGGTTTTGGATTCTTTGGCATTTTACCACACCTGGATTCTTACCGACGGGGTAGAATCTGAACAGCATTCTTGTAGGATTCCAGAAAAAGGTTACATTTTTGGCAATATTTTTGAATCTGCGTGTAAACTTGGTGGACTATTTAGAATTAAGGCAAATGAAATCAAATAAATTTAAACACTTTTTCAAAAGAATTACATGATTTTCGAAATATGTACTAAAATTTCTGCAATACTCGTAAGATTTGTATCCTTTTCAGGAATTTCAAAATTTTTTGTTGGACAAATTAAAAAACAGAACTAATTCTTTTGATTTCTAGAAATAATCCGAGCTTCTAGAAATGAATTCGGTTAAGGCGTAGCGGCAGTAGTGGTGTGGGATGTGCGGGCGATGTTTGCGATAAAATCAGACACATCAATCATAAAGCTTATTTTATTTTATTTTCCTCTTTTATTCAAGTTCCCAGTGTAAGTATCAAATCACAGAAAAGCGAAATGGTGGCATTAAAGATTTACGGGTTTTGGTTCACAATTGTGGGAAATTGGATTGCAATTTTTATTAACCTCATCACTAAGTCATCATCACTATTGCCGCCCAAGTATTATTTCTGAATTCTAAATTCTGAATTCTCACTTGCAAAAGTAGCTGGAACGTTTCTATTCGTTTTATTGTTAGAATTTAGTGCAACGCCTTTTACGTCAAAAAGACGACTAAAGGAAAGCGAAAAATGAGTTTATTCAATCAAAATCGAAAGTTTTCACTTGCTTTTGAGAAATAAGAAAGCGAAAAGTTTTCAAAAGAACGAAAGTGGTGGTGGTGGCGGTGGAAGGTTAAAAACGTTTAGAAAATTTCGTATACTTTTTTCTCACCTCTAAGGTATAATTTCGTTCTGGAGTTAACTTTGTAACTATTACGACTCTGCCTCACTTTTTTTGCAAACTTTGGCAAAATTCCCAGCCCAACCCGCTATTCAATTCCTAATGAGCGACATTGTAAAAAAAAATCCCAACAACCGCAAACCCTGCGGGTCCGCGCATTTTCCTTTTTTTCTAAAGTTGCTGTTCTCTTCAAAATTCCCCTTTTCTTCTTAGGTTGTTAAAATTCTAATGTAGGAATCAAATCTATTTGTACAGGTACACGTTTCTGTTTATAAAATATGTTCAAACATTCATTGTTAATTGGTTCTAGTTTTGGTAGATAGGGGGGGGAGGGGGTCGCATTACAAAGGATGAGGTTGACTAACTTTCACCAAAATAATCTCAAAGCACCTTCATTTAACTTTAAATATCGTAAAGACCAGCTTTACTTATTCTCCCTTTACCTCAACAGTAATTAATTCTAATATAAAGGGCCAACAATTCTCGCATGCTTGGAAGGTTTGGTGAGTCAGAAGAAGTGTGGGTGTATTTTCGTTCAAAGCCCTGGCATGTCAATGACCTCCTTGACAAAGACGATAATTACCCAGAGAAAGTAGAGGAGGAGGAGAAAGTCAACGGCAGCAAGTCCCAGGAAAACGTCCATACTTAGGGAATGAAATACATCAGTATGTTTCTGAGAGGCGGCCAAAACCACGGCCGTCAAGATTATGACAAGGGCGAAGGTCATGACACACCAGACTTTGGCAGGAGTCTTTGTCTCCTGAAATGTCAACAGAAAATAGAAGGGTTAACTACTGATAATAGCTTCAAGCATGTCTTACAATAGGAGCATGAAAGGATGTTTGACCAACCTTTTCAGCCGACTTGAGAAGGAACAATGAAAGAAGGAATCGAACAGCTCCCCCAGTGATGTTCGTAATGGAGCAAATCAATAAGATATTCATTAAGTTCTCCGAGTTACTCGTCGTCACGTCTTCCTCTCCAGGCTTGGCACCAGGGGGAGCGGGTTTTATTGGCGTAATCGGGGTAATCAAGGGGTCATCCCCAACCATGAGTGCTGTGAAAGCAAACCAACAGCCCATAACCAGGTAACAGGCGGAAACAATCTGGAATCAAATTTAGAAAGAAGAATTTAATTGTTGATTCGAATTTTAATTATTTCCTGCACACATTACAAAAAGTTTGGGCAAGGCGTTGAATAAGCGTGAAAGTTTTGCTAATAAAGTTACACGTAATTTGCTCTCTATAGAATTAAATTTTGGTGAAGTGGGGAAAGCCAGCGGAAAGTTCCAGCCGTGTTAAAATTTAGTCTGAATTTCCTGGGATTCGTCTTGTCCGGCCACCGGCGAAGAACGCTGCTGCTTTCTTTGTAACTTTGCATTCAAATTAACAATTTAGGAACATGAAAATGCAATATATGAAAATAAATCTCACATTTCTAAACACTTCCTTCTGCCCACCCCTGGGATACCATCTTCCTTAGGCCAAAATCTTGATTGCCATTTCATAAAAACGGACTTTCTCCAGGCTTAACCCAAAGCAGCAGACAATGAAAGTTTTATCTTTGATGATGACCTAAAGTGTGTGCTCACTCACATCTTTTATGCCCCTACAAAGGAGTAGTAGCAAAAGTACAAACAAAATGAAAGTGTTGGAGAAAGTTCTACTGCCAGAGGCTTCATCATCCCGTCTTTTACAACTTCAAAATGGTGGCGGATTACTGACACCCCAGAAATCAGTTCCCTCCACACCTCTTTTTCAGCGTGGTATAAACAAGTTCCTGAATAATGCAGCCAGGACGCAATTCCCAGGTTTACTGGTCCAAGTAATTAACTCCGACCGCCGTGATTACTTTGAGGGAAGGAAAACAGGCCTACAAAGGGAGGATAATAACGGAATCCCATCATTCGTAGATGCTTAAAGCCGAACAGTTTTGGGTTTCATTTAGGTTTCAACAAAACTCCTTTAGTACCAAGCCTTCGGGGAAAGGCGGAGAAAGTAAACAGAAAAAGAGAAAATAAAGTGGAAGCATAGTAATTATTTTCCTGGCGAAAGTTGAACAGAGACTTGGTGGTGGTACAGAAAAGCGGGGAGGAAATAATGGGGTTGCCAGCAGACAAATTTAAAGGGGCAAATAAATTGCCATTTTCTGAACCAACTTTTAAAAAATAGGGGGGGGGGGGCAAGATGATAATGAAATGAAAAGGGAATCCATTGTTCTCTTCTTCTTTTTTTTTAGTTTAAATTCTCCAGCACTTTTTCCAGAACTTATTACCCCGGACGTGATGGGAGAACTTGGAACTTAATTCCGTTCCTGCCAATTTCATTTTCATTCCAATAACGCAAGAATTCCAAAAGAATTTCCATAATCGCTTTTTCTTCTTTCTTCCTGCCCATGTCACGCGTCACAATTGATTTTATCCCAAATTTGTCACTTTCACCCGCAAGCTTTTTTCTCGGAATTAATGCAAGTGAGTGGTTTTTTTTTTGCCAAGGAAGATTCATTAGTTATTAATGACAAATGACATGCCAATTCCGTGGCGGAAAATCTCACGCGAGCACTTTTGATTACGCTCCTCCAACTTTCAAACTTTTCTACCAGCAGACATGCAAAGGCGTTGGCCCCTAGACCCCCCTGGTCATTTTTCACTGGCAAATTTTATATTCGCCAAACTTGAAATTGCCACTTTCCTGAAGCTTGTGAGAACGTAAATTGAATGAATGGGGCTATGAATGATTACTGGCAGTTTGGTAGGGATGAACTTAATGAGTAAAGTTTCACTGAACAATACATCTACAGCAGCCCTCCATTGTCTTTTTCCTTAAAAGTTTGGAAATTGCGACACGCGCCAGTCGTTGGAAGGACACATGTCACAAAGGCACTCGATTTTTCTATGATGAAATTAATATTCGGAGAACAAAATTAAAAGTTGAAATTGGACCGCCACCCTGAGAACTCCCGACTCTTTTCTTTTTCAAAATTTCTTTGTTCCCAGTAATTCCCTCAACTTTAGAGTGCTCGTGCCCGTCTTCCCTTTTAATTCAATTTAACTTTCTTCTCGGATCATTTCCTGCACGCTGGAAAATTAAGTTGCATCATTAGAGAGGACGAATGAACGTTTTACGTCTTCCCCCGTCTTCTAAAGGATCTCTGTCTAGTTTTAGTTAACATGAAAGAAGGGCAATTAGGAGTCTTCCAAGCACAAGAATTCTTGGTGACTCTACTGGAATAACTACGAAAGCTAATGAGACTCGAGTTAAGACAAGAAGAAGAAGATGGGAATGGGACTAAAGTTAAGAAAATCCAACCTGTTAATTCCTAATTCCTTTTCACCTGACTGCATTTACGGGCCTTGGTCTTGGAATTTGACTAAAACGGCGTGAAAAGAGAGCTGACGAGGCGTGGTTACTGAATTGGCAGGTGAAAGCGAAAGTGAAAGTCCTTTAACTTCCACTCGGGACAAAAGCAGGCTTCAATCAAGCCCTCCAGAAACAGTTTGGCTTACGACTTGTTCTAATTGGCTTACCAGCGAAACCGTGGCTACGGTTTTAATCCCATTAGTAATTGAAACAGCACCACAACAGCAACAGCACGGATTCACTGATAGGAACGGATCCAGGAACGGTCCCCGTTCCCCATGGAACGACATTCTGGATAACCTCGAGCCCCGTTTCTCACGGATGCTTCCCATTGACTCCAGTCACTCCAATTCCAATTCCGTCAAGAGTTTTCAGCAATAACACTTGGGAGATTAAAAGGTGAGGACCCTTGGGGATTTTGGAGAAATGTGAATTGCTGGAAGGACCGCAATAGGACGCCGTGGAAACACGAACGTGGCGGTGCTTTGCAGGAAGGCGACCTCAGAACGGGACGGACCTCCAGTTCCGTTTGAGTGGAATTCGTAGTCTTTTCTTTCTTTTTCTATCCAAAGTCCCGGGAAAGGGAGGTCGGCCGCGGATCTCCCATAAACCTAACCTAACGAGGAGAAGTAAAGGGACCCAAAATCCTTCACTTTCTCTTATGCGCAAGTAAACCGCCGCCGCCACCGTGGAGGACGGCTGGGAGAAAGTATCCTGCAAGCTCAGATGGGGGTTTCGATGCCAAATTTTTGGCAAGGCTCTCATTAAAAATATAATTGCTTACCTACCAGTATAATTTGAAATGGAGGAGACATTATTTACACACGGGTTGGAAGGAAACTGCTTAGCTCAGGTCGTTGTGCCCCGAATGTGAGGTCCAGGCACAGGCAATAATTGCGTAAATTGCAAAATTTTCAAGTGCCAACGATTTCCTGTCAGATTTGGCTAGACGCTCCCAGCGCAGCGCTAGATCAGCGTAGTGAAAGTGGATATAGCTACCACAACTAACATTCCCATGACCATAATTTTATTAACCCCGAGGAAATCCAATGGATTTTCAGATAGGAGTTTTCTCCATTATTTTCCATTGGTCTCCGCCTTCTTGTCTCCCTTCTGCCTGGCAACTCTGGGTTTAACTTTCCCTTCCCTGGAATTAGGCGGGCTGCATGGAAGGAAACCTTGGGATTTTGGCTTACTTTTACTTTACGTAAGGAAATCGTAAGGAATGAAAGGAAGAAAAGGAAATGATTAATCATGTCTCTTTTAGGAGCCAAAATCCCTTTTGCTCAACTTCTTAAATTGCAAACTTTGGAAGAAGTTATGGCAATGCTCTTCCTTTTTGCAAAGAAAATGGAATCACTTGGAGGAGGATAGAATGGAGGAAATGAGGAGAAATAGTTTATAGATCCATTGACATTGACTAGTCTCTTTCCATTTGTGTAGTTTCTATAAATTCAATCCCTTTTACTTGCATCATAGTACTCATAAGAGGGAATTTTGAAAAGGGAAAGTACCTTCTTGTAGCTCGTCATTCATAAACCTTCATTCATTTCTTTGTTGCAACGCCCATCCAGGCAAAGGAATTTTTTATTTTGACTGGAAACAAATCTTATTCGACAGGGCAAGGATTATTTTTGACAGTTAACCGGAGAAAATAAAACAGACTAAAGTCAGTCCTGGTACAAGCCAAGAAGCTTGCGGAATTTCTGGATGACTATGTCTGATATTGGCATTTGGCCTTGAGAAATCATTTAACAGTCAAATTCGTTGTTTGAGGTCATTGTGGCGTGAGGAGGTCATCAGAATCGCAATTCCTTTTTGTTTAACAAAGAAGCGGGAGAATGGACTTTGTATTAATTCTTTTAGCGGGAGATTTATATTCAATGGCCACGGGAAGGTCAGGGGTCAAATATTTCTTACCCTTATTCCATACAACCAGGCGAGTCACTTTTGCAATCATCATTTTGATGCTTTGGCGGATAACAGCAAAGAAAACGGCAAGCTCTGCAATAAATCTCACCATCTTCGTGCCCTTATTCCCTGAAACTTTGCATTTTTAACCTTTTACCCACTCAGGTTGCCTTCAGCGGAAACACCGAAACCTGACACCTTTCCTCATTCCACCACCGTGACCGGTAACCAGTTTTACGTAATTTATGCTCCATTTCAAACCACACCTACATCCACAGACGAAACTTTATCGACTCTTGAAACAGACGATGACGCCCGCCCATGGAATTCCCACTAAATCTTTGAATTCCATCTTTCCTTTCCCCATTTTCATACATTTCCTTCCAAATTCGAAGAAGCGGGGGAGGAGGGAAAGCGGAGGCGTCCACTTTCCCTCGTTGACGCATTTCTTCAAGAGGTCCCTTGACAAGACTGTCCCTTGTCCAGGTCCAGGAAAAATGGAAGAATGGCCGAGGACCCGAATTCGGGAAGAAGGAATAATAAAATTTAAGTCTTCAACTAATGGAATCCATAATCGACGAGATCTCGGAATTTCCAAAACTTGTCCCCACTTTCCCCCACCACTAGCAGTAAAAAGTGGAGCAGCTAAAAGAAAGTGAGCAGCCAAAAATGAACAACAAGAAAGGGAAAGAGTAAACAAACAATGGCAAGATGATAAGAGGAGATGAAGGAAAAAACTACTGAAGGACCTATTCAAAGGATAAAACCAAAAAGAAATTCCATGGGGATTTTTACTCTCTTTGGTGTGGACTTGAATTCTTTCTTTCTTTCTTCCTTTGTTTGATGATGGAAAAGGAAAAAGGAAAAGTGGCTCCCCTTATCCCCATCTATTCATTCATCCTGACCTCCTTCCTCATTCTGTGACCTTGCAAGGCAGGTCCTTTCTCAAGCCTGGAGACTCCAGCACAGCCCAATTACATATATCAGGAGTAGGCCACCCGTGCTTTCTCTTGGATGCTTAAAACTTTCTCCTGGATTTCATCCAGTTTTTCCAGGGTCTCCAGCTCCGTTCTCTAAGGTTCTAGACCTCGCTTCAGCCTAAGCTGTTCCATTTTCCCGCTTTATGATAAGGTTGTAGGCTTCATTCGATTATACACTATTCTGAGCTCTTAAACCACCTCCGCACCTCCACTAGAAACCCTGTTGAAATTTTTAGTTGACATGAATGGTCCAAGAATAAAAATAGCATAAAAAGTATAAACTAAAATGTGGATACCAACGGCAACAAATTTGTTGAGGGAGCTTTATCCGTACAGACGCTTTGCGCACAATTGTGCTCCAGTTAAGCTACAGGATCCAGTTAGTTGTGTTTTTTTGAAATCAAAATCTCTGCATGCCCCAACTTTCTCGGATGGAAGAAAGAAATTGCATCTAGAGACTGTGGATTCAAGTTGAAATTATCGTTAAATGTTTCTTAATTTGTGTGAATTTAACCAACCTGGTGGGATTCGAACCCACAACTTCTGTTTAACGGAAGCCTTCTCTCAACTACGCCACCCACGCTGGCTTGGAAAGCTTCTGATTCAAATCCCTATTTGAACCCAGAATATTTTTTAAACCCGCCAAATTCAAATTTCATTTCCTCGTGACTTCCACGTCACTACAAAAAACGAAAAGGGAACGCATTCCCTTTTTGTCAACTTCCGTTATTCGAATGAGGCAAGTTGGATTTTTTGTATTAACGCTTAGTAAGGATTCCGTGCAATTCTATACGCATAGGCAGGGAGGGGAAGTGACACCGACTGGAATGAGTTCAGGAACGATGACAACTGTCTCCATTGCCCGTTGACTACCCAGTGGGAGCAGTGTGAGCGGATTCGATTGAAAATGGAAGGAGGAAGGATCGAAACCCCGGAAGAGGGAAGACAGTTAATCAATAGAAACGTCTAGCCATCCTACCACCACCAGCCACCGCATACTTACCGGTGACACTCACTGGATTACTTAAAGTTGGAAGTAAATTGACGTTATCTTTCACCATAAAAGGAATTCCCACTTCTACTGAATTGTAAAGACCTTTGAGGTTCTGGGAAACCGGGTCGACTGTGACAAACACAAATTGGAGTGTTTTGATTTATGACTCCAGCCAACACGGTGGGTCTACACTAGAACCACTACCATGCTACTCGGCGACATAAAAGATGAAGACGTTTCCCTACCCCTCATTACTCCCGGGTTAATGGGGTGACACGGATTTAGTGTCAAGGTGAAAGCACAATTTTCGTACTTAACAACAGGGAAATGACTTTCTCTTTCCCTTGGCCAAAAACGTCGTAAGACACCCACAGTTTCCAGTGGAAATAAGTTTCTAGAATTCCTAAATTCGACCTAAAAAGGAGGATTTGGCTCCTTTTCCCTCCTCTTCGTTGTCGCCAGCCTATAGAAATTGACAGGAAGAAAGACAGGAAACCCAGATATTCGGGGTCTGCCGTTTTGGAGTAAGGTAACATGAGATCTTTATTGAATGAAATGGATGAAAAGAAAGTAGACGAGAGGAGGGAGATGAAAATAATGCGACAGACGACCTTGGCATTGCTCCGCGCAGAGGCAGTCAAGGTCTAAACGGAAGAGAAAACTTGAATACTTCCCACAATCGGTGTCCTTCCCCTTGCGTAAAGTGAAAGCGAGGGGAAGCTGCGGAAAACTTTCTTTCCTTGCTGCACACGAACGAATTCGACTGAATCTTGTGAAAGATGTTGCACAAAGAAAATTATTCAAATTATGTGCGCTTCTCTGCCCCGCTGCATGCCTCCATTTCCCTAAACGTTTCCATTATTTTGAAACTTCAAAAGATCCTCCTCTCAAGGAACAAGAAACGGGGAATTCAAATTCTGGACGTAGGGAGACGCCCTGTAGATTTTCTTTAATGGCATCTGAGGAACGCGGCGGGACTTCCTGAAATGCTTCATTTGTTTCTTAACCATTTTCTGCTCTGATTCCGGGCCCAGCAGCAGTCTGGGCTGTGGGGGGGGATCCTTTCTTGGTACCCAAGAAGCTTCAGTTGTACTGTCTTTTGCGGGCCAAAAACAACAAAAAGAGGCTAAGAAAACAAAGAAAGGAAATGCGAAACAGGAAATCCGAATCAATGGTGCGAAACTTTACTCCTTTTGACTTCCTTTTAAGGGACTAAAATGGGACCTTCTGATATGAGATTCGGAATAGGAAACATTGGTTAGAAAATGCTTCTCGCTAAAATTTCGCCGAATAAACTTTGGTTTCAAAATGGTTAGCAAGAATGCCGTTCAAGGGATAATTTTTTTGTCAACAACCCGGCTGGGCAACGTGTCTGAATTTTTGCCAAACTTTGAAGTGGTCCTATAGCATTTCTGCATGAAACCATAAAAAAATCAGCTTTTCTGTCGAGAAGCTTTTTATTGGGACAAAAATTGCATGTCGGGCTGGAACTTTGAGTTTAATTTGAAACAAAGTAATTGCATTGTGCCTTGATGGGCATAGGCCCCGTGCTGGTCTCCAAAGTGCACCGCAAAAAGTCCCAAGTGGAAGAAGGTGGAAGATGTCATCGTAATTTTTCAAGGGACATGAACCACCTTGCATGCAAGTTATAAATGAGAAATGTCCTCGTTTTTTTCCGGAGAAAATAAAATTACTTTCACTTTCAGTCCTACGTTAGTTTTCCTTCTTGGCTTGCATAATCTGGTGGTGAAACTTGGCAGGTGGGACCCATGAAATTTTTATACTTAAAAAAAGACTTTTTTGTTTTTTTCCTCACTTTTCCGGAGAGGATTCAAAGAAGGTGAGAAAGTTAAGAGTTTGGGTTCATTTATGGCAGGAATCTTTCTTGAATAAAAATACAGACAGGAGCCATGTATCCCTGGATTGCGTGCAGCTTGGAGCGAGTGAAAGCATTTTATTATGGGGAATAATAAAAGTGAAAGTCTTTAAACTCTGAATAGTTTCGTTGATTCCGCGTGTACACGGAAGGTAAGGTACACGGAAGGTACACGTAAGTTAGCGTAGTTTAATAGCCGAATTTCCCCGTCCCTTCCAATCTTTGTATTGAAACTGGATGATGATGGTTTCAAGTTAAGAGTAATTCCATTAAGGCGGAAGTTTCCCATCAACAAACACCTCCCGTGGAAGTTATGCCGTCTGAAGGAAGCACTCAATAAATATTGACACAGGCCCTGGACTATCTCTCTTGAGCACCAATCCAGAACATCCACAGGGAGGAAGGAAGGAGAAAGTTAAGGAAGGTAAATTCAGTCCGGATAAATAACATGACAGGGTACAAGGATTCAGGGAAGATCAGTTAGAGTTCCTGGAAGAACAATCCGAAAACAAAACAAATCTCGTTTTGGTTTGGGGGTTTCCTTTCTTGGAGAATTCCATTACTCTAAATCCCCAGTCCAACCCCCACTTAAGGCTCCATTTCCAGAAAACAATGGGCGCCAAGTCTTTCTAGCCCGTAAGAGACAAAGGGCGGAAATAAAGTCCATTATGAAAACACAGAGTCCCCATCCTCTCTTTTGTTTTCCCAATCAACCTACATTTGGAATGAATTCGAGACCGGAGGGCAACAAAGACCACTGTCTTTCGATAGGGGGGATCCAAAGACAGTGCAAAGACTTAGTATGAAACTCCCCGGGAAAAACAAAGTGAAAGTCACGCCAGAGCGGGAGAATTTTCAAAAAATGCACATGCAAAAAAAATGCATTCTTAATTTATTTTACATATATATATATTTATATATATATAGCGTTTTTATGGAATAGGGGCGGATCAGAATTGACGTTCGTAATTTTTCAGGATTTCCAAGGAGGCGATGATGGTAAGCATTATTGAAATGGATCCTGGAATGAAAATGGATCTTCACATTTTTCAATTTCCGTAATAACGTGGTCTCGTGATGGTTTAGGGGGACTGCTGGAGTATCCGCCTGACAGGATTCCTGTCATACCACTTTCCCTTGTGTATTATTTTGAAGAAGAAGATGGATTGGGGGTGTCATTTATTTCACGGTGAACTACTTTTGTTAGGTCCTTCCTTCCTACGGATCGGAAGAGGAGGATACGCTGCCAGAGAAAAACGCAATTTTGAGGGGTTTCCTGTTTTCTCCCTTGACAGGACCGGCATACATGCCAGGAATGAAAAATTCGTTCAAGTAGAAGTAAATGGATCGAATCCCAAATTTAATTCCTCCGCACCTTCTCCGTCTTCGATTTGGTCGGGAATCGAGAAAAATATGTGTGGAGGAAGAGGCAATAATGAAGCGTCTTTCGGTTGTTGTTGTGGTTGTGAATCCCAATAAACAATGAATCGCTGTAACCAAGTAGCCTCCAAAAACAGATTTGAAATTCATCTACCAGTAACCAAGATTTCAGCGCCTACGGACAGACGGTCTGCATGAAGTAACTGCCGCTAAATACCAAGCGATACGAGGTACAAACAATAAGTTTTGTTCCGGAACGCCGTCCACCATTCTTCCTGTCTTTATATTTCGTAATGGTTCACCGGGGATTTATCCAATCCCAAGGAGTATAGGGATAATTTCACTTCCTTTACCCCGGAAACCATCTTTATCCTTTTCCCAGGACAGAAATGGGCTGAGAATCTTGCCCCATGCCGCCACTTCAATGGGGAAAGCAAGAGAAAGCTCCCAAGAATGATTGTAGTGGGCAAAGCAATTTCTCTTTTAAAACCCATTTTGGGGGCAAATCCCATCATAATTTCACTCTTCCTAGCCTCTCCTTATCTCACCACAAAATGGCGGCAGTTGGGGCTTGCAAACTGTGCAATTTGTCTGAAGCACTCTTATCCCTTTTATTTCAACTCCTAAAATGGAAAAGTCCCTAGAAACATGTCAAGCCAGCAAGTTTTTTTTAAATGATTATAACTAAAAAATATTGCGGGGTACTAAAACCCCCAAATTAAAATGGGGAATTTTTTTTTTCAGCAGGAGAGCAAAGTCAGAAAAAGTGGATGGAAGCTTCCGTTCCAATGCACTGGAAGGAAGAAGGGATAAAACGATGAACGGCGGCTTTCTCCATTTCATACCCTGGAGAAGGTTCCATTTTTTGGTTCATTGTGTCAGGGGAGCAAAGTGGCCGTGGCCCTGCACTTTGAAATCAATAAATTGATCCCACTTCCTTTCAGAGGAGAAATGAAAACTTCGGAAGCCGTGGCTCTTCAATGGGCGTCAGCGACATTGTAAATGTCCATGTCATGATAACCATTCCCATGCCCGTGCCTGATGTTAACGAAAAGTGACATCTCCGAGTCTAAGCGGTGTTTTCAAAGTTCTTAATTGGAGACAGTCGCAATTGGCAATTGGTGGTGGCGTCATGACCTTTTTGAAGGAGTTTGTTTGCATGGCGACATAAAAATTACTAATCAAAACGGATAATGAATGATGAAAATCCGGAAAATCTTGTGAGAGAAAAGTTGAAGATGGGTGACGACATGGTCTGTTTTCAGGGTTGTGTGCTATAAAGCTGTGGTGCTAAAAACGCGATGCTATTCGGCTGAATAGTGGGAGGAGCAGAAAAAATGAGTTTTGAGAAAGGGACTTATTGGGGAGAAAAATTAGCAT
>JAQIWD010000928.1:0-15642 GCA_034694825.1 Anurida granaria
TCCAGCCCTCCTTTCTCAATCCTGCCCTCCTCCCCTCCCCTCCACTTTTGCCCTCCAAAACGGAGGGCTGGAGGGCCCTCGGAGGGCAGGAGGGCGGAGGGCAATTTGCCCACGTATGATCGGGGATAACAAATAAGAGTCCCCGGGTCATATCGTATATAACTATATTTCTCCGCTGTTTGGGTATAACCCAAGCTTTATTCCGTTTTATTTTATGTGTAGTGGGAACCACGCCCCATGGTGATTGCCCAGCAGCCTGCATTACCCGTTTCTATGGTTGTTCGGGATACGGGCGCATTATTCTTACTACAAACTGGTGTCGAAGCACATCATTAGGCAAGCAGCAATTTCGTAGGCGACAATTATGTAGGCACAATTACGTAGGTAACAATTACGTATGCAAGGCAAATAGGTCTGAAACAATTAGGTAGGCGAAACAATTATGTCGGCAATACAATTACGTAAGCAAAATATTATCGACCCGACCCGGAACTGCGGGAAGGCAGTAGCAAAAAGTAAGGTTGGCAGTCCTACCGACTGCGCCATGGGACCTCATATGAGTTGATTTCCCAAACAATATGCAACTCGCTACGTCATGGCAGAACCCACAACAATTATTTGACTTCCCTGAATCCCTGCGACCCTCCCTTTATCCACTTAAATATCGTAAAGTAAATGTTGGGACGGAAATGCTTTGTTGAAAATTACAATAGGAACGTGCACTGGCAAACCAGAGGAGCCTTTTTTCCTCTCAAGGAATGTGACGTCCCAAATACCCTGTTATCACTAAATTTATCCTGTAATGGGGACTTGCCTCTCCCTCTCTCTTTTACCCTCCCTAGGGAAAAGGTTCCCTTCTTTTCCCTTTCCCATTGTGAACGCACCGCCTGCCTATCCGTAAAGTTAGAACATGTTTTGTCTAATCCTTGGTTGATTGGTGGAAAACTCCCATAGGTTCTCCATGGAAGAAGTAAAGGAGAGAAGAGCCCAAGCAAAGTTGGGCATCTTCTAATATTAATTACTATCCACAAGAAACTACGACGGAAAACGACCACTTGGCAAACCTTTAGAAATTCACATCTAACCTTTCTCAAATTTTCCTTTTACTTACTTCGCCCCACTCATCATCGGGCGTAGTAAGGACAATAGCAATCTATTTGATAGAAAACAACGATGCGAGCGAGCGAGCTCACTAGACATATCTGACCCTAGGGTCGGATGGTGTATCCTTCCGAGCCTAGGGACGGGTATGTCTAGTTTTTATGTATATTCACGAATAACTTGTGGTTCGGATTCGTTCCTACCCTTTCCAATGACCATTTATTGACTTTTGAACGTGCTTTGGGCCTTTTGCATGCAGTGTCATCCGCATGCAAATTAGTCACCTGGCAAAGATTTCCAATGAGTCGTTTGGTCGTGATTTAAAATCCAAATCTAGGACATTATTTATTAGAAAATTGTGCTTCATGACGTAAGGCTCACCAACGTCGGGTGGTGGCTCTGATCTCTCAATGTGTGCAGAGCCAAGGCTGTCTAGAGAAAAGGCTTGTCGAATTGAGGCCCGTAATGGTGTGCATGTAGTTCTTATGGGTCTAACGCTTGGTGCGCTACCTCCAGACCAGGCAGAAGAGGAACTCTAGACTGGACTTTCACCAATCTTGGACTATTACCAGGCCAGGACTATTGCCAGTACAGGACTATTACCAGTACAGGACTATTACCAGTACAGGACTATTACCAGGCTAGGACTATTACCAGGCTAGGACTATTACCAGGCTAGGACTATTACCAGGCTAGGACTATTACCAGGCTAGGACTATTACCAGTCTAGTATGAATGAAGGGCTAAGACTCTGTACCTCTTCTCAATAAATGCCAACGCTAACCAACTGACGACAAGACGGGAATTGCAATAGCGATAGTCAATTTATTTCAATACGTAACTCTGATGGTTAGGTATGACCTTTGTCATGACATCTGGACATAACTCTGCTTGGTTAGGTAATTGACCTCCGTCAATAACCTCTGGACAACTCTGTAGGTTACGTAATTGACCTTTGTCAATGACCTCTGGACTGACTGAGACATACTCTGCGGAACACTTCCGAATCTCTTGGGTATTCTCTTTAGGTTAGGTAATTGACCTCCGTCAATAACCTCTGGACAACTCTGCCTCAGACCCCAGACTCTCTGCTGAGACCAACTCAGAATCGGACTGACCGACTGGGTCCTGTACAACGGTGAGCGACTCCCTTTTCTGGAGGAGTGCGGAATTTTGTGAAAATGCTCCTGAACTGATAACGACTAAATTACAACACAAACAACACATGCAGAATGACCAACATTCTGCAAAACTAATTAGCAGATGATGAGTAACTACAACTAATTTGCTCACTCGTCACACCGGGCAACTATTTCCGATGAGTTGCACAAAAAGACATTCTGGGGTAGTTCCGCATTATCCGGGGGGTAATTTTGACCGAGTTAGGCAGAATTCATTGAAAACATTTTCGCATTTTTGGGGGGTGATTAATTGGTTTTTTGGGGGCCCCATTAATTGCATGCCTTTCGAAATAACTCATACAAGTCACACAAGATTTAGTCGAAACAGTCCGTAGTTTCTGTTTCGGCGCCAAACTACCTGATGGAATTTGAAAAAAGTAGTTCAATTTCAAAGTAGCTGGCATCCTAATCAAACGTTTTATTAATACTTCCTGTGATAAATTGTCAATTTTCAGACTGATAAATGGTTCTGGTTCGCGATACTTTTTAATTTTATTTAGCCAGGTTTTTTGTTGAACTGTTAATTAGTAAATCACTTGAGAAGGCATTGGCCACGCCCTCCAAGGCTCCCTTTATTTATTAAATTGCAACTGTGCGTGGATGCGCATGGCGTTTCCGCGTCACAATAAGCTCCACTTATTCCCAAGCACTTTCTTGACTCTTGGTCGTACGTTTGAAGCTTTTCTTCCCGACATGCACACTTTCCTTCCATACAAAACAAGGGTCCCACTGAATCACAGCGGACATTCCCCTTTTCTAGACATTTTACCCCGAATGCCAGCTCACATCTTCCACTTTTGGTTCCAACAAATCCGTCTTGGCAAGAACAGTACGACGTTCTGCTACCGGTTAAACTTCCGTCGACGCAAAATGCATTATCAGTACACTGATCCATGTCTTTTGCAAGACTGAAATTACAAGGTCCCCAGACAAAGCTCCTACATCGCTGCAAGTCGGAATCGTAATATTGGAGCTTTGGATCGTGCTTACAACTACAAAGAAACTCCATACATCTCAGATCGGAACCGCAAACAATTCCTAAATCTGGATTGCAATGGCGTCCGTAATTTTGTATGTTACATTGTCCATATTCATCTGCCCGGGTATTTTGATCACATTTACAAGCTCCATGATGACAAGTAGCACGCTCGACGCACAGACCAGAAGAACCATAACCGTTCGGTTGACCACTGACACATGGTTTTCCTGCTAATCCTGCACATTTTGATGTTATCCGATCTGGATAAATAAACTCCATATTTCCAACGGGAACTGCAACTTGAGGGTCGCATTGGCAAATCCCGCTGATGCAAACTTGTCTATATGATTTACATTCTTCTGAATTTGTACAACGAAGGGGTACATCTGCAAGTTTGAGTTGACACTCCCCAACCTCGTTATCCTCGTAGGGCCACTTACACTGGCAAATTCCTTTGTGTCGGTCAACAACAGCGTTTGGGACGCATTGGAATCTATGTGATACGTGAAACCCATTGTTTTTCTGTTCAACAACTCGTAGAGGTGGACTGCCAACTTTTGCCCGGCATGATTGACTGGCGACATCAAAACCCAGTGATCCGCCGCCAATGCATGTACAAGTAGAACTTTGACAGGTGAGAAAATCGTATTTATCGCAAAACAGAGTCGAATTGCTGCATGGTTGTCCATGTTTGCTAAATCCAGCTTGGGCCGTGTGCACTGCCAGAGCGCACATTATTACTGGGACGTAAAAACATATGGATTAAGGATTTAGTGAGTAGTTAACTTCATAGTACAGTAGTAATAGAAAGACTTTTACCTTTTATCAAGGTTTTCATATTAACCTCACAGGTTTGTTCAGGGATTGACTTTCTATTAAGAATTGAAACGTAAAAATTACCTCTTTGCATTTTTATCATTCAAAAACAGTTGTTCTTACATATTTTGTGAAGAAAATACAACATAGTTTGGAAGAAATAACTTAGAATTTGAAGGGTAATTTAAGTTATGCCGTATACTAAATTTAGTAATTTTAAATGCTGAAAAGCTTCTCGTCTGAAAGGAATATAATACCAAAAACTGGTAATTTATCCTTTGTCTTAATTCACTCAAACCACATAAATCCAATTTATTTATCAACGGTTGAAGCAACAAAAGATTCATCATTTTGCTGCAACTAATTGAGCTTAATTGAATAAACCCCATTAAACATTGTCCCGAAACTTTATTCCGCAGTAGTCTGTCCTTCTTCTGACAAAATCTAATTTAGGATAAATTTATATAATTTTTGTAAATTTAAATTGGAAGCATACAAACAAACTATTTAAATGACACTTGGCTTTGAATCTCTACGGTTGACTACCATCCAAAGGTGCAAGATCTTGACTTAAAATAATGGATTATTATTTCTACGTCCCATATTTGTGACTCACTTCGTCCAATCTCACTTGATCCAAGAATTGACTTTTTTCGACCCCATAAAAATCTCACTCACTCCGCTATTTGTTTCCTGTAATCCTGTCCTGAAAACTTTTAGTATTTGGAGTCCAAAATCAAGTAAATACTAAATCGGTGAAAAAACAATGTCAAAAATGTCGAATTCTTTGGAAATTTTAGTTTTTCCCCAGAATTTTTTTCTTCACCATCATCGTTAATCCATTTCAATATGTTTACGTTCTGTTCCTTAACTTTAAAACCAATTGAAGATTTATAACCGTTGTTTCTATATTTTTGAATTATTCGAAATATTGAACTTATTTAAAATTTTAAACCATTTAAAAAAAATTCAGACTGCATAAAAGTTACATAAAGGCCGCCTTAATCGGAAGAAAATACATATTGGATACCATGTAGACCCCTGACCTTCAAGATGCTGGATGTGACTAAAAATGTATATGACACAATATGTTTGGCACTTGGTTAGATGCTCAAACTTTCGAAAGTCGAACAATTATGCATGTGAATGAAATTACGATTATACAACAGGAATACGAGATCCCAGCGTCAGCTAAGACTAACTGGTTCAATAGAGGGGGAAAACCGATGAAACTGGTAGTATACTGAATTTATATTTAGGAACTTATTTTTAGGTTTGATTTAATTATAATTGGAATTTGAATACATGTTTTCATTTTTTGGTGTCAAATATTTTTGGCTTCGGATTTTGTTTTTTTGCAATATGAGTTCCCTTGTGCCATGTATTTCAATTAACTTCGAGTCTTCTGTTTAGCCTGTTAGAGTCAAGGTTATATGGATATGGAAGATATTCACCTCATTTCCGAGAAAAAAGTGCTAAGAAAAATAATTGGATGTTTGTGACAACTATTGGACTCAGGTAAGATTTTCGTTGGATTTTTTAGTCGAATATTGGACAAAGTGAGATTTACATTGGATGCATAAATTCGGACCATAAAATAATCTAAATATTGAAAAGTCATTAAGGTGGGAATAAAAAGTTATGCTAGGATGCTCATTGGCTTTCATGAGTAACGGGTAAAAAAAATTTTGCAAAATATTTTGTCAAATATTATCACATCTTGAGAGAATGAATATAGTAAACTCTAAAATTCAGAATACAAAATTATCACTTGTGAGATATCGAATCTCAAAGACTGCCGTGCCCAAGACGAAGAAAAGATGCACCAGCATCATGAGTCACGAAACAACGATTAATTTAATCATATTGTTTATAACGACAAAACAAGAGGCTACTCGAGAATCTTGAGTCAAGATGCTCTATGCACCGGACATATTTACCTTTGACCCCTGAAATGATCAGAAACAGAATGATGAAAAAATGTAAAGTACATAACATTTCAGTGAAATTTTTGTACCACTTCTTAGAACTTCAATTTCCCCCAGCGAACTTTCACGAAACGTTTCATAAACGTGATACATAACACTCTGATACTCAAATGTCCCAGTAAGTTGAGTTTTATAAAAGTAGTATTTGCATCAAATGTTGATAAGTGGAGGGATAATTTACAAATTAGTGAAAAGTGACAGAGTCGGAAACTAGAAGAAAGCTGGAAAATAGTAACTAGAAGATGTAAATGTGGAATGTGTATGAAAACAGGAGGAATATGTCCATGTGTCATCCTCAGTTTGGTTTTTGTGTTTTATTTTCCATATTCCCTCATCATCCATCAAGGGAAGAATAATAAGGAAGGATGGATGGGATGGGTGAAAGTGAAGTTCAAAAGAATTCAATGAGGAAAGGGTGAAAGTAGCTTTCTCTTCTCTCGTCTCCCTATGAAACGGAATCCAATTTTTTTTTTTTCTTCCACTTTTGTCACCCCCACACATGAAATTTGGAATAAATCATCTTCACTCTCACCACCAGCACTGAGAAAAACCGAAGCGCATTCATTTTTCACCTACTCAACTCCACTCGCTCATTCAAAACGCATTTCCAAATCATAGAAAGTGAATAGGAAATTGTAAAGTCAAACATTAGAATACATAGAAATTCAGGGAAAGAGAAGAACTTCAGTTCAAGAGGAGGTATAGCACGGGGTTGTCTTGTATTATTGCATGACCAGGATTCCATCACATCAAATTTTTACGTTGCTCAAAATTAGCAGTATACTGGCTCCTTATTTTGTAAAATTAAATTTTAGTGAAGTTAAATTTTAAAATTAAAGAATGAGCTAATTTTTAAATTAGAAGTATTTTTAAGAAATTTGGAGTTGCGGCCATGCATATTCCCTCAACTTGATGAATTATGTGGTTGAAATAAATATTTTCCATTTACCTATGTAGAAAAGACACAAAGTCCTGGGAAAAAGAAAGGAAAAGGAAAACATTCCAAACTGAATGCAAACCACATCTTCTAAAAGTCTCCAACAGAAGTGAACATTTAAAGTTGGGAGTACCAACAGAATTCAGGAGACTTTCTTTTTTATTCCCATTATCCTTTTCCCCTTTGCCTCACGTATTCGGCCCACGATAATAAAAATAGCACAAGGATCGATACATGTTGAAAGGAAAGGAAAAAATTTTTGAAACAACAGCCAACAGCTTGCCTTGCCGTCTGATCTTCTTCCGTTGATCTGAATTCAATTGTGTATCGGATGCATGCAAAGTGAGTGGAGCAGAAAGTTGAGGAAAAAGGGAAAACAGGGAACTCCTTGGGAATACAAAAATATTATCAATTGATCATCCATCTTTTCCCTTTTAAGAAACGTTAGACTTTCTCCTCTTTCTTTCCTTCAAAAGCAGATAAGTTGCTTTATCTATTTACAAAGAGGGACCTTTCATTCTTTTGTGTTGTCAGTTGGTTTCAAATGACGACGCAAGCGATCATGATCATGTTCCATCCAGCTCAGCAGGACGGTGCGTTGGGTGTAAATTTCTGGCTTAATTAAGTGACAAGGGCCAGCGGTGACAGGCGGCAATGATAAATCTTCGTTGGGTTGCATTTAATTACAAAGAGAGGAGCAGCTTGTGGATTCATTAGAGCATAACAAAATCCTCTAAGCAAATTCCGCATGAGGGTCCTAATGATGATGTGCTACTGTTGTGCTGTTCAGAATTATTCCCAGGGAGAATACCTTTCTGGTTGTTCAGTCAGAATCTCCGTCTTTGCCAACACCTCAATCAAAATAATCATTGGATAGCTTTCTGAATTGTCAATTGCCTCAGGCCTAAAATATATTTTGTCGACTCCATTGGTTTTTGTTACTGAAACAAATCATGATAAATTTCTTCAAACCAAGGGACGCCAGCCTTGCCCATGTTTCAAATTTCAATCAAATAAAAACAATTTGTTGAAGTTCATTCCAACACGCCTCCATTCATTCATGTCATTCAAATAGTTTAAACTCTCCAAATGGATCTCTGGACGTTCTCGTAATATTTCAACCGTTGCTCATTAATCCAATTCAAATTTCCGTTTTGGCCGGCTCCTCCGCCGAAATTAAAAAAAAATGTAGAATGGCGAGGGAACTGATTGAAATTAATTCAAGTGAATGGAATATCGTAAGTTTGCTCTCATCATCATTATTTGTGATGCATTTGGATAATGAGAGATAATGTTGGGGGCTTTACTGTTCTAGAGTGTTTACGGTGGTAAACCCCAAATAGAAATCTCCAAGTCTCATTAATGAGATGAGAATGAGGCTGCTATGAGGCTAATGATAGTTTCACTCATTTCATCCCTAATGGATTCCCATGCACATCCCAACAAACAACCCTCCGGGAACCATTTGAAGACAATGGATTCCACTTTTTCAAAAACGCCTCCTCCCATTTACATCCTAGAATTCTCCATTCTAAATTCCATTTTCACACGTTATCACTTCGTACTAATATCAAGGAAATTTTGAACATGAGCTATTTTTTCCAAAAAATGGATATGAAGATAAATTATGTGGTTTTATAAGAAAATGGTGTGAGATTTTTCAATCTTCAGTTCCAATATTTCACTACAACAAAATACACTGGAAAATGGCAACGGTTAAAGTTTATTTTATTATATTTTCTTACTCACTTTTAAAGTTCATGATAATGAAGGTGAAGGTGAAAGTCCTTTTAGAGGTTTCAGGATTTCAATCAGCGAAAGTGCAATAGGATGCTGCGTTGCCCCTTTACAATCGTCTTTTGTTGTCCCTTTATACCATTGCGCACAATACCAACGGATTTTTCTCGGAATTTTAGCCAGATTGAAATAATTTTAAAATGAATTCTCCTGTTGGGTTTTGAGTGTTAACTAGAGTAAGATGAAATCCAACAAAGTTTTCTTCTTGAAGTACATTAATATAAATGTAAATATGCTGGAGCATAATTTTTACCCTCAGAAAATTTCCCGTTCACTGTCTCCTAACTTTCCATATTTTCCATATAAAGTGTCATTGACAAGCATGCATAATATTAAGAAAACGAAGGAGAAGCCACTCACTTTCTCTCTTAAGTTTTATCTAAACTTTTGCAAACTGCGTTACAACAAAAAAAAACAAGCGCTTCTCAATTTTAATTAACGGAAAATCTTTCACTAACCCCAAACTCGTCATCATGCATTTCATTCAGCTTGCTTTATGAGCAAAATCCAAGGATACCCCTTCAAACGTCTTGACTATAAAGGAAAAATGTCGTCTCCAAGTTTGTTTTCCTTGTCGTGTCAGAGGTCATTTTCGTTACCTTTCCTCTTCCCGCCCTGTCCCTCCTTGATGATAATGTGATTTCCATCTTCCTTTCTCCAAGTTATGAGGGGTTTGGGGTATCCTCTGGCTCTACAAATTAATTGTAACAAATTAATAATCGATTCCTAAGATATTCAATTCATTATTCGGCAAATAACATTTTCAACTTCTTGAAAACAATGTTGTCTCCTCCACTTGATGTGGAAAATTGGGCTGTAATGCTAAACAGAATGGTGGCATCGACATGGCTCGCGCGATCGTATTCCCTCATCTGCGTTGTTGTGATGACATGATCATGGGTTACCAGTATTGCCTTTTGTGTCCACTTTACTCCAACCAATCTATGCAAACGTACGAATCAAATTTAAGTCGGTGCATAATTCAGTTTGGGAAAGATTAGGCGGGTAAGGGCTACAGCGTGCCCTTGTATTCTTAATTGATGAGTTTGGTTAAGGATTAGGCACGACTCCCCATTTGTCTCTTTTGATTAACTTTCCCGACTTTAACCCCACGGGAGCATTCCTACTTACTTCCGTTTTCAATTTACTGTTCCAACTGTGAAGCCATGTAACCCAAATCCATCAAATTAAACATAAAGGAACGTGCCATACGTAGGATTTCCAATATTCTGTTACCGCCGCGTATAATATTGAATCAATCGTATAATCCCTAGAAAAACAACATTTTTTCTATAGTCGTTTACGTAATCAAGAATTGATACTGGAGTCCATATAAATGTGTGGGTGCTTCGTTAAAAAAAAATATTTTTTATGTTAAAATTCGAGTTTAATGTTTTTAGCGAACCTGTAATCGGATTTCTGACAATGTCTTAACTTTAGTCGATTTAAAACTTGGGCGTAACTTCAACGATTAGTGGCGTTTGCGTAGCTTAACTAAATTACTTCTTAACTTTTGCAGATTGATAACAGTTAAACCCCATCAAAGGTTCAAAACCATTGACATAAAAGACGGTTTCCTTCCCTTCTGGTGTACACTCCGCTTTCTCCCTTTTTCCTTCCAAAATAACAATGGCTCATTCATTTTGTGTGAAATGAAAACTTTCTCTGGGTTTGTAATAAATCAGTTGGATGAGGGTCGTCATGCTTTTTCCACGTTGCTCCTTATTAGAGACAGAGAGTGTGAACTCTAGAGGGAGAAAGTTGTTGTCAGTTATTAATTAAAACCTTCCAAACATTGCTATTCTCATCGCCTTTTATTACACCCAAACAGTTGTCTCTCATGAATGCAGATTTTACTAGTCCTTGGAAGGTATCAAACTGCCTGTATTTAGATAGGTAGTTTGAAGCGTGTGTCACATGCCGACAATATTTATGGCATTGTGAACATATTTCTGTGTGTTGAAGTAAATTTGGCCAAGCGACAGTTGACGCAGACCAATAACATGGTTATTGACTTACACATGACATGCTTCTAATGAATGCTAGAGTGTTGGCATTTAATTCAAATTTCGGACTCCCAATCCAGTGTGCATACTGATTGACTTTCTGCAGGTGGGAGGGGTGGGATACTTAATTTGTTAGCATACTTCCAGTGTTGACTCGCCCTAATTGAGTTTTACCAAAGAAAACTTTTCCAATGAGCTTCGTAGGCCAGAAAATTATCGTCCGAAGAAAGTTAATTCTGAAAAAGTTCTTTTTGTTTGAAAAGCGTCGAATCGAGTGAGGGAGAGTATGGCGTGGTGTGACAAAGACTGGCTAAGACGGAGAAATTGGGTAACAAATGCCATGGTTGTTAACTGGAAAAGATTGTTTTTGGTCGTTGGTTACTTATAGTCCCAGTGGGATGTCGAGAAAGGGGGAGTGTGATTTAACCTGAATGAACTTTCAGCCTCTGACAAACGAGTCAAATAGGATCAGAGAGGAAGAAGGCAAAAAGAAAAAAGCTGATGACAAAATTGTGTGAAGATTGGACCCAGGCCACCAATAGTTTCCTTTTTCTTGGACAAGTTCACAATCTTATACACTTTTCCCTTCCCAATTTCAGACTCCCTTTTCATCGTTCCTATCTCCTTCGGAACGGGTGCAGGCAAGTGGGACAAGGATAAATTTCCTACTTTCTCTCCTTCCGTTGGACAGCTCTTACTAACCATACCCTTGACGCTCATCTAATCACAAAACACACAACTTTATTGTGATGATTGCAAAAAATCTGACAAAACCAACAGAAAAGTTTATCTAGGAGACAAGAAGTGATGGGATCAGGAGGTAGGAAAATTCCATGTAATATTTGGTAAACGTTGACGCATTAAACGAAACAATGTGGAAACATTTGTAGTCCTAATATTACAACTTTAAGGATAAAAAGTTAAACATTTTCACCAAATTTGTTATGGCCAATTACAAAATATAAAGGTAGGAAATATATAGTGACAAAAATAAGGGAAATATTCGAATCTGTCGTATAGTGGGATCATTCGAAGGGAAGGAGGGAAAGGAAGGGGAATTTTGTATCTTGAGTGGGATCTTGTAATTAATATTGCGTGTCCTAGTACCAAGACAGTGTGGCCTAAGTGAGGGAAAACGTGAGACGCATTCCGTCGGATACTTTCTACTTTCCCCTTTAATGTAATAAGCTTAGGAATCCCAACTTATATCTTTCTCTCCCTTTCCCTTCTTCCCTTTCTGTTCTAGTTTCGATAATAATTTTCAATTCCTTCGTTCCTCCTCCAGTTTCGTATCACGCCTATCCCCCTCTTCAAAAATATAATTTGGAAGACTCATTCTTCCAAATCTTTTAATCCTTCTGAGAGCTCTTCATCAAAGCCAAAATCCCAAAAGGCACATCTTTATTGCCTACTTTCCCATTTAGAAAAATAGAATTCATATTAGAAAAGGGGGTATTCCTGGGGATATTACTACAGGAGTAACCCTTTCTATCCTTCCGCCCTGGCTTTCTTTTAATCAACTCAAGTATTTAGCCAAGCATCCTCCTTTGATCATCCTTCGTTACACGACACACAAAGAGCGGCGACTATGGCGGCCGGGAGAGGAAAACCTCAAATGCCTTTAGACTTAAATTATTCAAAACACGTAGAGGATGCCGGCTTTGATGTAATTTGTTTGCGGTTTGGTGTTTTAAGTATATTTTGGGGGTTGCAGGAATTAGTGCTAACAAGGAACCATAGAAGGCTACACGCAACGCGACCTGGCCAAATAGAATGAAGCACAAAGCAAAGTGCTCCATATCAAGGAAACAATTTTTTTTAATCCTGCCAAACGTTTTCTATTGTCTTGGCGTCGTCTATGATATTTCAAATTTTGGCGTAATTTCTTGCGGTGTAAAACCTTTTTCTCTTTTCCCGATCTAACCTTCCGACAGCGTAAAAACACGAAAAGATTTTTTTCACATTTTCAATTTGTATTAATTTGAGGTAAACTAGCCATGCTTTCGTTTTAAATTAAAATTAGAGTAATATAATTGGTAAAATTTTACTTTTTAGACTAATTTGAGGTCGCTGAACATGGATCTGAAGTTTTTTTTTGTCGAAAAAAAAATTTCGAAATTTTTTTTTGTTTTTTAAATGTTTTTTAGGAAATTTTATTTTTGCCAGAATTTGATGAAATTTTGTTTCTACACTAATTCTAGCACTTTATGCCTACTACCTTACTGTATTCAGATCAATGGACGTGGCGATTCTACCCGGTTAGGTTTTAAAATGCGAAAACACTGACTAAGTTCGCTTGCTTGGAATATGTTTAGGTTAGGTTAGGTTAGGTTAGGTTAGGTTATGCTTACTCACTAATTCTGCTATCCGTGCCGGAGGCACGGATAGTAGAATTTTTCCATAGAATTTTTTAAATGAAAGAAAAGGTTAAAAAATTTTTTAGGTGCTACATGAAATGGAAAGGAGCAGAAAGTTCCTTCCTTCTGGAAGAAACGACAAACCCAGGTTAGTATGAAAAATTCTGTCCATAATCCGCATACAAATTAAAAAGTGTAATTAGTTAAGGAATGGGCAGATCCGGGATCGTATAACGTAGCCTCATACATGAAAGTGAAACTAGAGAAAAGAGATGATAGTAGGGAAGGCTTTCTTTAATTTTCTGAGACGAGGAATAAACAGGGGACTCGTAATAATGATCATAATAATTTTTCCTACTAAAGGGATGAGACTTTTGGGAAAGATAAAAACATAGTCAAAGTTTTCAACTCTGAATATGAACGGGCGAGTAAAAAATTTCCCTCCGCTCCCCAGCAGGTTTCATTTACAAGATTTTTATTTAGGAACGTTTCCTTTCATTTTTTCCATTCGCGTAGGAGTCAAATGGAAATTGTCTCTTCTCTTGGAAACGTTTGTATAGTTAGGAATATTTATTAAAATTGGAAACCCCGCAACTTCACGACATTTCAAATGGCTCCTTTTTCTCTCAGTGTGCTATAAAATGAAAAAGAAGTTCACCTGTTAGATGCAAAAGGTGCCTGATCCTACTAGTACTGTTCCAAATTTATCCCTCAAATCTACAAACACCCTTGCAAAACTTAAAACTAAATCATATCATTTCCAATTTTTAAAAAAGCGGATTTCGGGTGTTGACTTTTATATTTAAAAAATTAGATTGATAATTTTCTAAAAGAAAAAAGTTTTGCCAATTTGGTGGGAGGTGACATAAAAACAAAGAAGTGAAAGTTAGGAAGCAGCAAATATCGAGCACCTGTTATAAAAACTTTCCCCTTCTTTTGTTCTTCTCAGGGTGAAATTCTCCTCCCCATTTTGAAAGTAAACGAGAAAGCGTTATTTAGCCAGCTAAAATATCTTCTGCTTATTTTACAATATATTATGAAATCTAGCGTTAACCGCACTCTTGGAGTATTGTTTAAAAATGGCGATATAACCAAATTGTATGGTAAACTTTAATTGAGAATGCTTTGATTTTATACGGAGATTGATGAAAGGATGCCCTTTATACTTGGCCTATAAAACTTAATGTAATATCTCCCCGTGCCAAGAATAAAATGGAGTCTTTTGTATTGAAATTACGACCACCGCCGTATAATAAGAAGGTATGATTTCATTTTGCTATTATAGGGAGAATGGAGCTTTATAGTATTTATTTTGGAAATAAGAGACAAAGGAAGGAAATAAACGGGAGAAGGCGGAAGAAGGATGAATTGTGAGTAAAATATGATCCTTTATGTAGATATTTTCTTTTATGACCTCCGGAGCTTTCCCTCTGTCTGTTGCATATTCCCGTGCTTTTAGAAAGGGTTGGCAGAATTTTGGAAAGGAAACATAATGCAAAAGTAGGAAGGGAGATTAAGTTAGACTTATTTTCATCCGGCTTTCTCCAGAGAAGTGAAACCTTTTTAACCTAATCCTTTAAAAAGGTCTACCCCACCATCTACCCACAATGAAATCTCTCCCACTTTAACCGATTCCCCACTGACTCCCCTGAAACAATATACACCCTACCTCTCACAACATTACTCACATCCTGACCTCTTTCCATAAACATATTAAACGAAATAATTCACATTCTCTAATGTAATACTTATTCCTCTACCGCCTCCGTCGTTTCGCCTATTTACTAAATTTCAGACCTCGTTGTTACCTCCTTTGAAATCTTAAATCCAAATTTGTGTTTTGTCATCGAACAAGTACAAAAAGTGCATTGAATTCAATCTGGAAAATTCAGGCTAACGTTTTGTTAGGAGGACAGTTTACCTGAATTAGGAGCAAGGGCAATTGGTGAGATGGGCAGAACTGAAATTTAACTTTTTGACACTCGACGCACGTTTACAACGCAATCATCTTCAACTCCAATGAAAAAAAGTTTTGACAATGAAGGAAGGAAACTGAAGGAGGTGCGGGGACCAAACCAATTTTCATGTTCTCCAAAAAGTATATCACATTTGTGAAAACAAGTTGATGGTCGCATTGGGAAATCTTTCCGTTTTGTCTCAAACCTCACAAAGTAGACTAATTCCATATCTCCGCACCGTGCTCTGAAAACCTTTTAGATTCGTGTTGAATAGGAAGGCCGTCGGGTCTCAAACAGTTAGACTCAGCCAGTCTCACATTGGCATCTTGTTTCTGAACGACAGGCAATATATTAAACTTCTTTATGGTCCTCAGAAGTTCATATTGACTCATAATTATACCACGGATTCTTTCTTACGAAAAATCGAAAAATTCTTTCTTCTTATTTTTTTTTTTCGAAAACGCAGAAAATCTTACTAATCTTTCTTTCAAAACGCTAAAAATCTTATGAAAAAGTCCCAAA